>CM055273.1:19964871-20030803 GCA_029237695.1 Conchocele bisecta | reverse complement strand
ATCAAGCATGTGGACACAAAATAACACACACATGAGACAGTGGATAACAGTCCCTCTAATAGTATTTGTATGTTTTATTTGTGCATGACAATGATTAATAATTTACTAAAAGTGTTAAAAATGATATACCTGTAGTATTTTGCTGCTAAATATTTCAAATCAATGAGTATCTTGATGCTAATATAGAAATAGAAGGAAGCACAATTGAATGAAACACCTTTCCATGTGTCGGACAATGACAACATGTGGCTTATTGATTTTTTGATCAGTTTAGCTCACAATCAGATAGCACATGACTATCACACGATGCAGTTTACATCATTATATTAGAGCCATCATGAATGACCACCAAACTAAACAGCTGATCCAGGGATAAATGCATGTCGTAACGTGTCCATTTACTTAGAGTGTGTCACATACATGTACACATAGTGAAACCTATATTGTACTTCTGGACCTGAACAAGGTTCCTATCTCCGATGTATTTTGTAAGTACATGTAGTAACCACAGGTTGAAGTAACGGACCAATGTCTATATATACATTAAATATAACTAAACGTATCAATAAGTGGGGAAAAAACAGTTGAACAAAATAAGCTTACTCCCTTTTAGAACACAATACAAGGTGCCTATGTTTTTAATGATCCGTACTCGGACGGCCTCGAGACAACAGACTCCCACGAAACAGTCAACCGATATATTCCCCGATGCGCTATGTCAACATGTTTTCGAGCTAGAGATTATTTTGTTCAACAAAATACCGCATTTATCTTAATACTTCGGTAACATTTGTCGGGCCTATACTACTACATGACAGTGCAAACATCTGCTTCAAACTACACTTTTACGTCGTCCGGGCTCATTAAGAAACAGTTTGTATCGAAACAACATTGTTTGCAATCGAACATTTGATCAAAGCTACATTTATACCAGTCCAATGCGCCACGACAGACAATTCAATCGCACCAACATTTCTATCATTTCTCGGGAAGCCATATTGTCTAATTGTTAATGGGTTTTCCAGATGACGTCATCGCTAAGCTTATGATTGGTTGAGATTCGTGGAGTGTCACGCGTAAGCGTCATGTTACACTGACTGGTTATCAGCCAGTCACCTGTTTACCTTGTAAGCTAAGCTATGAAACGGTACCAGCTGAAGCGTCACCGGGAAAGTCAAAGTAATAAAGGTGCCCGATGTTTTCCTACTAGAGACAAATGCGGAACTTTGTTGGAACAAAATAATCCATAGCTCGAAAACGCGTTGACATAGCGCATCGGAGAATACATAATTGCGGAGGGCTAACATTTGCCTAACTTCTGCAGTTGGCGGAAATGATATAAATCGGTAGACTGTTTCGTGAGAGTCCATTGTCTCGAGGCCGTCCGAGTACGGCCCATAAAAACATAGGAACCTTGGTAATGTGTTATAACCGGGAGTAAAACAATAGTTTAACTTACTTTTTTTCACTTATTGATACTTTTAGGTATATTTAATTTATGTATAGGCCTTGGTATGTTACTTCAACCTGTGGTAGCAACCAATATATCAGAATATGTGTTTGTAATAAGTCGATATTTGATAAAAATGTGTAACTGTGTCATGTCATTCCACAGATAACCTGTCCCAGTTAAACTGCATTGCTGCAGATACACTGTATAATATATGATGACAACTAATTAGAAACCAGTGCTGAAATAGTTATACTGGTATGTGTTAGGATACGGGAAGTAAGGCTGCTAGCAAACATGAATTCATGTAGTCGTGTACGTAGTCATGTGAATTCTTCGCCACACCAGAATCACTTGGCCCCTTCCTAAAAGCAGTAGTATCAGTACTAATCATACTACTTTTATAATGGGCAATAGCTCGATTCAACTTCCAGGTAACACAAGAGTCAAAGATAAAAACGTACCTGAGGGCCAAACCAGGTAAATCATGATTCCTATAAGGAGGAACCGCTACACAGCCATGCGACCTTACAGGTTGTATAGAGTGTAGATCCTGATCGCCATACGTAATCAACGACTGACCGATCGTAGCCATGGTAACTGTGTGTTCGTTGATGAAATGGCGGCCATCTTGGATGTGCAGAGGCTCGGTTCAGGCTTATATTCGAGTGATATATATTCGGTAATATATTAGCTATTAAATAAATAAATTTAAAATACGCCAGATTGTCCCTTCTAATATTGGTTCCACAATATAATATATATCGGTAGCCGATGTGTTTTTCACTGGCGGCCATCTTGTTTATGCAAATTATTGGGCTTAAGTTACTACTTAGAAAGGTATATCATGCCGAAATATAGACAGTATATATGTCTAAACACATTGGTACTAACAATCTTTGGTGCGCTCGGATGGTACCGACAACACTATCGCGCCTAGGGCCTATCTTGTTAAGTACATGTATGAAATTAAAATTAGGAGATATTATTACTCACCTTACAATAAAGTCTGATCCGGGTCTGCACCGGTCAGCCTGGCTAACAAGCGCCATGATTGTAACAAACAGAATAGATCCCTATCAGGCTGCGGGAGTATGTTAGATCACAAGCTAGACAGGTCACACATAGGACAGGCCCACTTTCTCCAGAGACGGTGAGAAATGTGGCTGGAGAAATGGGAGTTATGACCTTTGCGACCAGTGTAGACAGTGTCTACACTCTTCACCTTCTTCAAACAAACAACCGCGATGATTCTAACCAACCGTGTAGATCCTTATCAGGCAACGGCATACATTTACCGTCAGATCAGGAGCTCGATCATGCTCTTCCGTAAGGAGCCCTGCAGGGGACGTAGACTTAGTTTTTATTAATTCGTTCCCAAGAAATAACAATTCGTTCCCACGAAATAACAATTCGTTCCCTCAATTTAACAATTCGTTCCCACGAATTAACAGTTCGTTCCCTAACTTTAACAATTCTTTCCCACGAAATAACAATTCGTTCCCACGATATAACAATTATTATTTCGTGGGAACATAATTATTATATCGTGGGAACGATTTGTTAATTGTTAATTCAAGGGAACGAATTGTTATTGAAGGAACGAATTGTTATTTCGTGAGAACGAATTGTCAATTCGAGGGAAGGAATTGTTATTTCGTAGGAACGAATTGTTAATTCGTGGTAACGAATTGTTATATCGTGGGAACGAATTGTTAAATTGAGGGGAACAAATTGTTAAATCATAAAACATTTCGCGATTTTATTAACGCTAATGTGACTATTTTGGCGGAAAGTGCACATGTTCATTTGAAAATTATTGTTATCTTGCTAAAATAACATAGTTGGAACATATTTATACAAATAATATCGAATTACAGCTCATTTCCCTAGGTCGGAAACAACATCGTATCATAACAAATGAAATAATGTGTTTCAGACTTTATCATCAATATTGTAATGGCAAGTTCATATGATCATTTGAGAATTATCGATATCCTGCAGAAATACATAGAATGCATAGAACATAACAATTTTAAACATGTTATTTTGTTATGATACGAGGTCGTGTCCGACCAAAGTTAGAAGTCTTGTTCATATATAGAGTTATACCGATGAAAGCAGAAACACGTCGAATGCCTGTGATTGGCTGGTCTGTCAATTTACAGGCCAACTTACACATATAATCACTATTATAAGTTTTCGGCACAGATTGTGAGAATTTTTAAAGGAACACGTTGACGATTGTTGGGGCTTTTAGCAATTAAGAAACAAACATAATACATTATAATGTATTAGCATACCATCCGTGTAGACTGGTCAGGGTTTGCACTGTTCGCCATTCAGTCAATGAAACACCCGTAATGCTTCTAACTTATAGTTTTGTATCCTTATCAGGCTTCAGGAGAGCGCTAGAAGACCAGAAGTTTGAATATACACAAATATAGAAACAAAATTGCTACCCCGCTCCATACCTCTCTCGAGGGTAGCAATTTAACCCCATATCTTTAATGTAACGCATGGCAGAGTGATTTTTGCAATGGGTTATCCGGCTTGTTTGATATGTTGGCGATATAAAACTGTCAAAGCTGTATCAGTAAATTATTAATAAAGAACATACACATGCATACATTGGTTATTTTATTGTGTCAAGGTGTATATTTTGTAATTTTGAAAGCTTCATTTTGTTATGTTAAATGTTGACCAGCAACCAGAGAAAATATGGCTTTTCTACGTCAAAATATTATTTGTTTAAAAATATAAAATATACAGTTTACTAAATTTTGACATAACATCAACAGGTTTGGGTATGCACTTCGGTTGCTCACATTTTTTGAATGGGTCAAATTGTAGCCGTAGATAACATATCGGAGGTGAATTATTGTAGCTAACACAAATACAATAAGCCTCATTTCTCCGGTCACAGCCACATATGGAGAAAAGGGGCGCATTGATTTTGCGAGCAATTTTGATCCTGATCAGGCTATGCATCCGCACAGTCTGATCAGGATCTGCACTGTCGCCATTCCATGAATGAAAACACCGGCATGATTCTAACAAGCAATATGGATCGTTACCAGGCTACAGGAGTGTGCTACTTGATCAGAAGCTACACTATTCATGAAATCCGATAAACCCCATGTGTGCAGTCACAGCCACATATAATCGTCAATGAGCCACCCCGAGTTTGGGATCGTACCCAGCACGATTGAGCTTCCCCACTGTGGTCCACCTGGGCTCTTCAAAAAGTCTCTCAAATTCCAAATTTCCCACCATTAGAACTTCCAGCGTGACGCCATTTCCGGCCGAACTGCGCATCCGCATTCGGCCAGTGTCGCTCTCGTACTCCAAGAAGAGGTTATCCGCCCAGTCGAGATTCTTACACGTTTTGCGACACCACTCCACATTCGGATGATGTCGGTTGATAAGTATTAATCGAATGTACTGATTTGCGCCGAAGTGATGCGCACACTCGAAAAATAACAGCGGCAGATCCTGTTTTTGAATCGGAACACCTCGGCGGAGAGACGACCTTGTCTTAGGCGCGGTAGGTTCCTTTTCCCTGTCGGGTTTGTCTTTAAGATAATATTCTCTCCGAGTTGGGTCCTTCTCAGGACTAGTACATGCACGGTCATGTTCAAGTTTCATTGCTTTTACGGATTTACGTTTTCCACTATCTGACGTCCTTTTTCGACTTGATGCCTTGTGTTCCTGACTCGTTGGGTCGACATTCGCTGCATCGTCCTTCACAACAGGTGGTTCTTTGTCGTCAACAACCGAATCCAGACAAGAAATGATATCTTCCGGCCTCAACAGCAGTCGTTGAGTTCCATATGGCGATTTCGTAGGAGGGGACTCCACTGTTGGAGTTAACCAGACTCCTTTAATATTCTCGTTGCGTGCCAATGGAGACCGACCCGGCATACCTGTCGATCCGCCAGAAACACGACGGAGAGTTTGGATCCCTTCTTTCCCATTCTTTGTCGTACAGTGAGAAAAATACTTCACTTCTGGTTTGTTTTTATCAAATTTAAAAACTTCTCCAAGGCGCTCATACCACTTATCTTGAAATTTTGAACTGCTGTTGAACACTCCGCCTTCCGCCATTGTTAAATGTAATGTGACCAATCTCTATAATTAGAACATATATCTGAGGCAATCCATGTGATTTTGTACCTAAGAAGATATGCGATTGTTTAATGAAAAACATTTACAGAAACTGTGCTATTTTCTGTAAATGACGTCGAAAGTTGACAAAATTATCAGAGCAAAAGCGGAATTCTCTTCCGCATTTGCTCTGAACATTTCGTCAACTTTCAACTTCCTATACGGAAAATACCGCAAGTTTTGTAAATGTTTTCATGAGATACCTGACATGTTACTGTGTTACAGTGTTTTACAGTGTTAGTTACAGTGTTACTGGGGATTCCTTATTTATACAGCGCCAAATAGTCGGGTGGATATTGTTCATATTTTAACCCCCACAGGTGACGTAGAATTCTTTTTTTTTTATTAATTCGTTACCACGAAATAACAATTCGTTCCCAAGAATTAACAATTGTTTAATTGTTAATTCGTCGGAACGAATTGTTATATCGTGGGAACGAATTGTTAATTTGAGGGAACGAATTGTTATTACGTGGAAACGAATTAATAACAAAAATCCATGTCCCCTGCGGGGCTCCGTATATTTTCACCTGATCACGAATGTGAAACTTCTAGCTTTGAGCTCGCCGACAGCGAACCCGAAGTTTCTGTCTGTAATGCGGATTTGTCGGCTGCGCAACGAGCAGGAATAACCCAATCGCTGGAGCTACACTCCGCACCGGCGTAAGATGTTTCACGTCGAAAAATGCACCGGTTTCCTGACGATATATCAGCCCGCTGTACATAGAGCTGTCGCATAAATGTAATGTTCGTCTAGTAACCGGCATAAATTTCTTGCTCCGGTTACTAGACGCAAATGTGTTTATGTATTATGTTCTGATCAGGGACTACACTGTTCGACTTTCAGCCAGTGAAACGTGACGCACCCATCATGCTTCAAAAAACAGCAGTAGTATCATACTTTCCAACACAAGGTGCATGATCCCGTGGTTAGAACAACAACAACAATGGCTGAAAGTGTTGAAAGTGCGCCCACTCCAAAGTAAAGTATTTGATAGTTTCCTTAATATGCAACGGATTTTGATGAAATATGGCGCAGCAAATGCGTCTTCATGAGTTGCATATGGTGATCTCGGGACTTCGGCACATACGTATGTTGTTTTTGTGAAGAATCGAGTTCGGCGTCCGTAAACATGGTAAACACTGAAATCGAGTCTTCGCAAAAACGACAGAAGTTTGGGCCAAAGTACCGAGACCGACAAATTGAGCTTAACAAGACGCGTTTGATGTGCCATAAATCTTCAAAATCCGTGCATTATAAGGACAATATAAAAGAATACGTACCTTGAATCGGAGGCGCTTCTGGAAGTAATTGTTGTTGATGTTGTAACCACGTGATCACGCACCTTGTAAATCGTACCAACCTGCGAAACAGTTTTATGACTTCAAAACTAAGTCAGATACATTGACTTGAAATTGTCACAGGATACACACAACTAGGATGGGACTTCAAGAAAATGGAAACATCTCAAAGTAATGTATTTTTTGTGAAATACCATCTTTTACGATTCTGTATTAAACGACTACCACGAACTGGTCCCTTTTCCGTTGGCGCGTCACATGTGTGGCTGTGACTGGAGAAATGGGTCTGCACTGTTTGTCATTCCATCAATGAAACACGTTTCATGCTTCTAACAAGAAATATAGATTATAAGTCTACATGAGTGTGCTATTTGATCAGGAGCTACCTTGGTCAGAAAACCCATAAGCTCCGTTTCTTCAGTCACAGCCACATACAATTGTTAATCTTTTTCAGTATATGAATTTATTGTTTACCCTAGTTTCTCGACAAATGAAAGAACGGCATTTCGTCTGAATTAATCGCAAATTGCGCCGATTTCGCCAATATGTATTAAATTAGTCATTAAATGTTCAGCGCTATATTTAGAACTGATTGTATGCCTTGTTGTCATCAGTTCACGAGACGCAAATCATATTACCGCCCACACACGCTCTCACTTCGTGTCACACCGCCAATCACATACTAGTATAGCGATACGAAATCACTGTTAGTGGCGGAGCTTCGCGACTGGGCTGGGTAAACGATAAGTACGTTATAGTTCACATATTGAATGTTTAACAAATTAATTTCTCGCTCTCTAGCGCTCGCTACGAGATTAATTTATTAAAAATTCAATATATGAACTATAACTATTAAATGTAGTGTGGCTTTGATATTAGAGCAATGGAATTCAATACCAGAGCTTCTTGCATCAATCCACTATCTGCTTCCGTAGTATGTACACCCCAAAGAATGTTCTGTATAGGAATTAAATAAGTGTATAATTGTGTCACTATTCCACCAGTTCTAAAAAGTGCCTGCTATACAGATATAATAATTTAGTAATATGTATTGTACTGATAGTGACGCGCGGTGGTATCAGGCTATTTTAATATGCAAATGAGGCATGCTATTTTTTAATTATTTATACTAATTAAATGCGTCAATATATAATATATTCGACAGATTATAATTATGATCATTGCACATTAAGAAATAAATATATAGAATAAATAGTAATGTCCATTAACATTTTAAGGAAACACGGTTATCGCCGTCAGTGTGGAAATTTATATCTGATATAAAATGTATAATAATGCCAATCAATACGTGGGGTAATGGTGAATTAATGTTTATTTTGCCAGAAAATGTATCAGATGATGTCGCGGATATAAAGAACATTTGTGACTACTGAGTGGGCATGTACCTTTAATGTCCCTCGTTGCATTCTCAATGTACCTCCGTTGCATACCCACAGGTTGCAAGGTGTATGATCACGTGGTTTCAGCAACAACAACAACAAGTACTAAAACTTCCAGAAGCTCTCCGATTTCAAATACGTATTCTTTTATTTTGTCCTTATTATGAAACGGATTTTGATGAAGTATGGCGCATCGAACGCGTTTTGTTAGCTGCATTTGGTGGTATTGGTACTTTGGCCCAAACTTCTGTCGTTTTTGCGAAGAATCGATTTCCGTGTCTACTGACACAGAAATCGATTCATCTCAAAATCGATTCATCTCAAAATCGACATAAGTATGTGCCGAACTCCCGGGACCACCAAATGCAGCTCACGAAGACGCGTTTGCTGCGCCATATTTCATCAAAATCCATTGCCTATTAGGGAAAATATCAAATAATACTTACTTAGGAGTGGGCCTGGTCACACTGCGCGGATGCATAGGTTTGGGGCTACACTGGTCATGAATGCCATACGTCCCATTTCTCAAGTCACATCTACATATGACCGTAGCTGTTTTCAGGACGTTCAATCCCTTCAATTGTTTGTGTATACAACAAAGCATTTATAAATGAATCACCCCTTCAATTCGTCATCCACGGCCCGACTAATACTCGGAAATAACCAACTACAGTTAATTTTCAGTTTCGGATTTTATGAAAGAAAACAAACAAAGTGAGGTCTATTAATAGCTATGTTTAAACTGTGCGCCGTGGGCATTGTTGTGGGTGACGATATCTGATATGGAAATAGGTAACTTAAGCTACGGTGGCACAGAGGGGACATGGAATATTGTTTTATTTCGCGTGCGCAGGCAATATGTTTTGCGTGCGCACGCGATAGGTTTTGCGTGCGCACGCGATAGTTACCTATCGCGTGCGTAGGTTTTGCGTGCGCACGCAATAGGTTTTGCAAAACCTATCGCAAAACCTTTTGCAAACCCTATAGCAAAACCTATCGCGTGCGCACGCAAAACCCTATCGCGTGCGCACGGGAAAGAAAACAATATTTCCATGTCCCCTCTGTGCCACCGTAGCTTAGGTTACCTATTTCCATATCATATATCGTCACCCCCAACGCAAAACCTATTGCATGCGCACGCGAAAGTGAAAAATATGTTCATGTCCCCTCTGCCTCAAGTTTCAACATAATATAGTTTTGTATTTTGTATTTACTTGTAAATGTCAACATTATCCTGTTTCGTTGTATACGTATTTCGTAGTACGCGGCCTTGTATACATACGCATTTGATTTTTGTCATCTACATGTATTTAATTTGTTCGTGCCTTTTTCCACAGGTGATTCTAGCGTTTCTTGGATGGTCAATTATTGTTTGTATATACATGAAACACCTTTCTAAATAATTTACAAAACAATTCAAATGCGCCCGGTTCTAAAGATTATATAATTATGAAAGGTACAAAACTCGCATTCGTCACCATTGAAAGAAAAAATCAAAGTACTGAAAGTACTGACTGGCGGGAGACAAGTATTTGCATACTCAGAAATTCCTTGTTAGAAATATATTCGATGTTGATTATTGGATGTACAATCTGCAAATTTGGAGAACTTGATCAGTTACTGGTGTTTGTAAAATACAGCCTGCTCTAAACACAAATAGGTTGATGAAGCAAAGGTGCTTTATGTCCGACTAATAAACCGTTTTACGAGGTATATTGCAGACGTATTATGTGAAATATTTTCAAAATTATGACTGGGCGTAGGCCTACATACGTGTATGCTGCATGAACGGCAAAATGTTTTCATGAATTTTGTTTCGCTCACCCATAGGGTAATTTTTCGAAAATCGCCCGTAAACCACAATATGAAAAAGAAATGGCATTCGACGTCGCATTGCGACTGCGTGGTACACGATACGGGGGGCGTCTCAATAACAGCAATTTGTTCTCTTCAAAAGTAAAGTTGGGCATGCCAACTATTTTACACATAATGTTGAGCATTGCCGTTGCTATTAATAACTTGCTTTCAGTTCACTCGCTGACTTTAAATGTCACCTGACGGTTGTTAATTGCGAACGCAAATTGAGCCTATTGAGACGTCCCCCGATGAACAGAGAATCACGATCCCAATAGCGATACGGGGGGCGTCTCAATAACAGCAATTTGTTCTCTTCAAAAGTAAAGTTGGGCATGCCAACTATTTTACACATAATGTTGAGCATTGCCGTTGCTATTAATAACTTGCTTTCAGTTCACTCGCTGACTTTAAATGTCACCTGACTGTTGTTAATTGCGAACGCAAATTGAGCCTATTGAGACGTCCCCCGATGAACAGAGAGTCACTTCCGAAAGTAGACCCGTGCAAACGGCCAGAATCACGATCCCAATAGCGTGGAGACAGTATGTCTCCCGCCAAAAATGTCATCTTTCAAACTGTTTTGAGAACAAATCATATACATGTTTGGGAACAAATCACTTCACGTAAGTACTGCGCCTACCCGTGAGAATGGTGCGAAATAACCTGAATGAACTCGTTTTTGCTTACGCGGAATAATTTATCGTGACGGAACTACGTATTATGTGATTCTTTTTCAAAATTATGACTGGGCGTAGGCCTACATACGTGTATGCTGCATGAACGGCAAAAATATTTTCATGATTTTTGTTTCGCTCACCCAGAGGGTAATTTTTCGATAATCGCCCGTAAACCACAGTATGAAAAAGAAATGGCCTTCGACGTCGCATTGCGACTGCGTGGTACACGATACGGGGGGCGTCTCAATAACAGCAATTTGTTCTCTTCAAAAGTAAAGTTGGGCATGCCAACTATTTTACACATAATGTTGAGCATTGCCGTTGCTATTAATTACTTGCTTTCAGTTCACTCGCTGACTTTAAATGTCACCTGACTGTTGTTAATTGCGAACGCAAATTGAGCCTATTGAGACGTCCCCCGATGAACAGAGAGCCACTTCCGAAAGTAGACCCGTGCAAACGGCCAGAATCACGATCCAAATAGCGTGGAGACAGTATGTCTCCCGCCAACAACACGAAGGCGTATGGTATGATGGTTACTCGCATATACAGCGTGCTACAGTGTGTCGAAACCACTGCTTGTGGTGGGTTTTCGGCATAGTTGCAGTTGCTAATACATTAACGGTACATGCTCACTCACAAACTGCTCTTTATGGGAGTTAAATAAGTGTATAATTGTGTCACTATTCCACCAGTTCTAAAAATTACGAGTGCCCGCTATACAGATATAATCATTTAGTAATATTCATTTTACTGATAGTGACGCGCGGTGGTATCAGGCTATTTTCATATTTGCAAATGAGGCATGATATGTCTTATACTAATAAAATGCGTCACATACAAAAATAATATTTTCGACTGATTATAAAGTACAGTCTACATTCGATTAATCAAAGTCTGTTAAGTCGAATTCCCTCGTTACGTCGAAGTCGTGTCCATGTTCCGTTTCAGATCCTATTATTTTCAATGTAACTGGCTACCGTAACGTCGAATTTCGCTACGTCGAATTTTAGCCAATTCAAACTAATTGTTAGGTCCCGAAAACAGAAATGTGTGGTATTTCACTCTCGTTAAGTCAAGTGTCAGATTGCACTCGAAGTGCGATTTCAAGGCGCCAATTTACCGGATCAAAGACTAGACTTGTTTACCTGTGTAAGCCTGTGTAAACACACCGTCATTTACTCGACACCAATTAAACTGTAAGCGGTTTACATGCATTATTTATTAGGCATAATAAACTGTTACTTTACTGCTTTTAATTGTCTTTTCTTGTTCCACCATGATAATACAGATGCATAAACTTAGTTCGACTACACACATGCGTGTATAAGCAAACGCAAGTAAACACATTATAGTTGCAAAAGTGTAACTCCGTGTGTCACAGGTCGTATGGGAGTTGCGTCCCGTAACGTGTAAGGCAATATTTCGAGGTCCAGTTCAGATTTCGTTACGTCGAACTTCGGTTTATTCGAAGTATTTATCACAGTACTTAATGAAACACGGCTATCGCCCCTGATATCAGTGTGGACATTTACGAATGATATAAAATGTATCATAATGGCAATTAATACGTGGGGTAATGGTGAATGGATGTTTATTTTGCCGGAAAATTTCTCAGATGATGTCTCTGATATAAATAACAGTTTGTGTCTATTGAGTGGGTATGTACCTTTAACATAACTCCCAAAGATTTCGAGTATAAACTGCACTAAAAACGCGTCTCACTAACATAAATTCGCTCATTAAAATTAAACACGTTCACTTCCTCATTCTAATATGAATTAGGCACTGCCTATAACGGGCGACATCAAGGTATGAAGTGAATTTGTCATTTGGTAACTTTACTATGAATATTGGAAAGTTAACTTGTTTCAACAGTACAATAATTATTGCAAGGTAAGTATAACTGAGCAATAGCTAATTATGATACAAATAGCGGACACCAACTATGAGTACTGGTACTGTGGTTGTTTGGAGTACCTTTAGCTTAGAAAATCTCAGCTCTACGGATGTGTTAAATTCCTGTAGGAAAATTGTTTTTTCGCAATAAAATCAATATACGATGGAATTTCATCAAATACATTTCTTTGGGGAGGGTGACTTTTTTTGTTATTGATGAAAAAGTGCTTACGTTTAATTATTTTTTAGATTTAATGTGTTAAATAGCCAAAGGTTACGCTTGAAGATTCAGCTTTCATTTACAACTATACAGTTGATTGTATATGTATAATATTATGTCCGTATGTCGATCTACTGTCTGTTCCACGTTTTGCTAGCGACTGCTATTTCCAAGAAACGTGTCAGTTCATGCTGGTATCGAATGGACATTTCCAGGCCTTGTTTTGTCGTGGTACATTTCGGGCATTCATGGTTTTGGAAATATTGTACTACATGTATCTGTATACTCTCTATTTACATTTGAGAAGCAAATTTGAGCATTTTTAGGTATTTGACGTAAATATGCTGAAATGTGTAATTTAGATTGTATATTCTGAATACATTAACAAAAATGACAGGGTGCGAGGCGTACATACCACATTTACCACAGTCACTGAGCAATGTATGTTTCCATATTAAGGTAATTTGTTTACATGTATGTTGATTTGCATATTTAACGCAAGTAAGTTTAGTGAATATCTGTATGCGTTTATTTCACAAAACACGAGTAAGCAATACGTATGTGAAATAATTTATGAAGTGCAGACGTTGATTCTTGTGTTGGAATGACTATAAGGAACAAGCGTGAAGACATTACTTTACAAAAATGGAATGTCAGTACATGGATTATGAATGTAGGGGTACGCAAAAAAGATAACAAAAGAATGTGGTAATTTACATGCGGTCATTTTTCTATGTTTCATAGCTGTTTTCACTTTCACTTTCGCTATCACTAGACGAAAAACTTGCCGACTGGATATCTTTGAGAATAGATAGGACTGCTGATTTGCACATAAAGTTATACCATTTGTTTGATAAGAAGGTGTTCGGATGAACCCCGTCATACAGGTTGTTGTATGAAATAGTCTGAACATGTCTTACACTATTACCATTACGACCCCTTTTTTTAGTACGACACACTAACAGGTCTCTATCTCATCGGATGGATGTCTGACCATGCAATTCATTCATTTGTGAGATGTGCAAATTAATACCTTTTATGTAATTTTCAAGCTGTTTCTGTTGTTCACTCTTTTGAATATCACTGTACATAGGCTGTTGTAACCTTCGCCTATTCAAATTAACCTCAGCGGATTTGATAAGTGAAACCGAGGGTATGTGAACAACTTTATAGTTTATACTGGCTGTAGACTGTTTGTATGCATCGGAAATTTCCTGTATCAAGTCGTGTTTCTTTTCATTTCCAGTGTTATAGCAAACCTCTACCCCTCCAGCATGTCTAATCTGTGGTGTCAAACTGCATATTCCTGCAGCAATGATAACAGTAATAGTGTCACCATGTGTAATGCTCTTTTGTAGCTTAGATTATAGGAATGAATGGCCTTTTTGTGGAATTTATCGGGGTATAAACTTGGAAAAGTCGCGGAATACTGGACGAAGGCCGGAAGGCCTCGTCCAGTATTCCGCGACTTTTCCAAGTTTATATCCCCGATAAATTCAACAAAAATGCCATTCATTCCTTATAATTCCAGCATTTGAAATAAATTCATCAAGAAAATGTGTTTATTTTCCGTTTTCTTAAGAATTTTTTTAACTGCGCCTCACGGTTACGGAAAGTAGTTCGGCATGGGAGTTTACTGGGATATACATTTTGGACAGATACTTGCTACGAGCCAATCAATTGTTAGAGAATTGTGTAAATATTTTTGTACTGGAATTATACTTTGTTTATAGATGTCGGTGGCCATGATGAGGTACTTAACCTGAAATACATGTATCATTGTATGTTATTATGTATATGATAATTAACCTGCATGTACATGTAATATGAGCCGCTTCACGAGAAAACCTGTATTCGGGAAAGTTTTGGTCAATATCAAATTTTGTTTCTATGACAATGGTATGTGTATGATGAATTGAACGCTTTTTATTTGATCATGATATCTGCAATATTCATTAAGACATTATTGTTTATACAACACCACTATGCAGGTCGTTTGAGCAAAAGAGACGTGACACAAAAGCGACGTCAAGCGACGTAAAATGACGTTCCAGTATATACCGTTACACATAGAGTATACGTCAACATTTACAACAGTTTGCAAGTTGACATAATCGAACTAGAAGCATGTTTGGCATTGAATAATGAATGTAAATACGGATGAGCTTGAGTCTTGACACATGAATGTGCAAAGCGAAAAAGTGAAACCGGCAAGTTCATATACCAGCAAGTATGAACGTGCGCGGGTACGCGAATTAGGTATGCTGATTTGTTTTTCCTTTTGACGTGTTTACTGAGCGTTTTAACAATTTATAATTGTAGAAAACCACGGAAGTATATTGATTAACTGATTGGTTTAGTTCAACATATACGACCGTTTAATTCAACATATACAAATGGAAATACACATTCATACGTAGAGAACAATACGTTCAACATTAAATTACAGTAAAAATAGAGCACAGTCGATGGCGCACCATCGCAATATACCCACGTTTCCCAAATGCAAAGTTGAAAAGGGGGAGATAATTCATGACCGGGGGTCGAATAAAAAATCGAAATTCACTGCGCATCTACACACCACAAGGAAGGCACACACCAAGTTTCAAGTCCCTGCCTATTACGGTTAAAAAGTTTTACTGCTTACAAGAAACGTGACAGACGGACAGACGTGACGAAAACAATATACTCATTTAGTTTTTTAAAAACAAGTGGGTATAAAAAACTGTTCGCTCTGAAAGGCAGTGTTCATGTCTGATGACAGGCAACCTTACTTCCATGCGTTAGGCACTATGTACAGTTCACAGTCGCTCGAATAGCGTGAGAGCAAAAGCCTGTATCGCTTACATGTAGTTTCTACTCCATCGCAGTCTCTCACTCGCC
The DNA here is from genome assembly GCA_029237695.1 of Conchocele bisecta. NCBI lineage: Eukaryota > Metazoa > Mollusca > Bivalvia > Lucinida > Thyasiridae > Conchocele > Conchocele bisecta. The sequence goes on along the minus strand of CM055273.1, from coordinate 20,014,948 downwards.
TAGTGGGAGACCACCTTCAAGGGTAGCGCGTGGAAGACTGCCACATGGACAAAATGGCTAAGTTAACATATTTGAGACATTTGTTACCACAGCTTGTGATCAGCTTGTCCTACCACCGACTTGTGTTTGTTTTGGGAGTGTTACGGTAGCAGTTTGTCTTTTGGAGACTCAACTGAAAATGCGAGGGTCCCAAAGTACGAAGAAATGAGATATAAAATAATAACAATACACCAAGTTAAGAGATCCTTGATAATCGTCGAACAGTACTAGAAGAACCATATAAATTGATAGTGCGCACAGTCTTATTGTATTTGCGTCACGACATAACAATATTTTCACTCCAAGTAAATGACTCTAATATCCCCAACATATGTTGCCTTGAAATATAATCCCACAGCATCTAGTTCTTGATTGTTTGTATTATTTAATTTGTCACGACTTGACAGATCGTCACTCACGGTCCATGATACTAATGTCTCCAACATATGTTGCCTTGAAATAACATCCCACCGTATCTATTTCTTATATTAACATGACACACACGTCAGTGTGCATTCAGATTTAAGCTTTTGTACTTGGACCACCTGGTGAAAAAACCGGACCTTACAATATCTGCAATAAATGTAAGACCCATATCCTGTCGGTAATTGAGAAAGGATTCCCTAGTGACTGAATGGCGGACATCGTATGTTCTGATCAGACGATGCATATGCATCTATACTAGTTGTAACATCCACGGCTTTGTTGTTTTTGCAGGAGATGTTTTTTCTTCTTAAAATCGGTAAAGGTTGCGCAAAATTTTAATTTCATAAGGGGGTCAAAATAATAGCACTTGAGGTGGTATAATATTCAGCCCTTTATACTACCCACACCACCTCCGAAAAATTCAAAAATTGGTTAACGAGAAAATTGTATCCGACAGCAAATTTATGAATTTTGTAGAAAATAATTAATTTCATAGAAATTATATAATTTTGTAAATTTTCTTAAAATTATTAATTTCAATGTGCCGCGCGTGATAGTTTATATTCCAACACCCCATTTTCCTCCTCCAATATAGCTAATTTATTTCGCAGATCAGCAACTAATTCTACCAGCTCTAGTCTACCCCGCTCACCTTTAGCCACAGGGCAGCGTAGTTGTTTATGTCTACAAAGAGTTTGGGCACTAACGAATTTACAAGGGCATCTGGGGCATTGAAATTGTGGGGCGACACAAGGAAATTTTCTACGTCTCGATAGATGCCTTCGTAGATAGTCTTTACGCGTAAACGTCTTACAACAAGTCACACACTCCATTATATATGTATATGTTCAATTGGATGTGAAAAAAACATGATGTAAATTTATCACATCCAATTGAACAGATAAATTTCATAGGTTATATTTACAGAAAATATGATAACGCCAGAAACTAGAGCAGAAATAGAAAGTTTGAGAAGAGAAGCCGAATCTCTAGGGATTACTTATAGTAAACGGTTGAGAGTTAGGGGGTTGACAAAGCTGATAAACTCCACAAAGAATGAGGCGTTTATGAAGCGGTTTACCCGCGCCCACAAACGAGGAGCCTTTAAAGACCTCTCACTAGCAGAGGAAGTTGGTAACAGAATTCAAAAAGAAAGTATTGCGGGGTTAAGGGCTTGTGTAATAAAACCATCAGGCACCAATAATTTGTCCCAAATTAGACACACAGGTCACCCAATACCAAATAATAAGAAAAGATCTATAGGTCGCGCGATAGTGGAAAAAGGTGAAGAAATTTTGAGGGCTCATGATGAAACATTGGAAAAGGTAGAAAATGGAAGACGGGTAGTTACATTATCCTTTCGTAAAAATATTGACATTAACGAGTCTGAACGCATGTCCGATAAACTCGCTCCGTATGTAACAACCAAATTTTTTTTGAGATATTCATATTCTTACAAGCTAGAACATATGGAGGAAACTAAAAATGGAAAACCTATGACTATAATATTTCACAAAAATCTCGGTGGTAGCGAACGACTATCATCAATGAAAACCGTTAAAAAATGGCTGTCAGATAAGGAGCAAACACGAATAATGTCCGATAAAAGAGACAGACCAAATACAAAGTGGAAGTTTGTAAGATGTGTAGAGGTTTTTGTAAAGCTAATACAGGGCAGTAGGGGAATAGATTTGGGACTACAATCCAAAGAAGCAGCAGGAGGAGAACTTCCAGAATGGTTGAGGAATAGAAAAGGTATGTATTCTTTAGATAAGTATAATGACGACCTTTGTCTGTTCAGGTGTCTAGCTATGCATATGACAAGTGCAAGGCCCGAGAGATGCACAGAAAAAGCGAAAGAACTTAGTAATCAATAATTCAATAGTAATGTGGTTTCACCAATTCCTTTTTCAGATCTGAAAAAGGTTGAAGAGTTTTTTAAAATCGGCATAGAAGTATATCAACCGACACAAGGTGGTGTTTGGTGGTTGAAAAAGGTACCAGCGCACTATGATGCACTAGGTAATAAACCAATGACAATAGGACTGTTTAATAATCACGCATTTCTGTTAAAAAAATAAAAAACCTTAAAAACCTATCTAAAATTTACGCCTGCGATAATTGCAAACAGAAATTCACGAAAGCCAGTAATATGAAGAGACACGGACCAAAATGTATGAAAGGTGAGACAAAAGTAATATGTGATGGTAATTATTTAGAGCGCCAGCGTTCGTCGTTCGAGAAAGCGTTCTACCCAAAAGGTTCTAACAGTTATGGTGCGATCGATTGTATGTACTCTGTGGAAAAGAAGGAGGGAATTCACATTCACCATGAACAGTGCGGACACGGGGGTGAAAGATGGATTTTAGGAGCTCCAGTAGATGGATACTGTTCAGAGATAAATTTATTAGAAGCAAAGAATTCAACCTAGTAGTTATGTGGGAATGCGAATTTCAAAGAACTGGTAAAGATATAAAGATCGGTTGCGACACTACTCTTTATCCATATCAGATAGTATATGATTTTGAGGCGTATCTCCAGCCACCTAATTCTAAAGAATTACTTAAAACTCTCGGTAATCGTTTAGAATACGAGGCCGAGCACGTTCCGGTAAGTGTTAGTATAGGAGATAATTTATCAGGAACAGTAACTCATATTTGTAATAAAGATCCTGTAAAACTTATAGAAAAAATCGTAGAAGATTTGAAAGTCAGGGGAAAAGATATAAGAGAAGAAGTGCGGTCTAGATATGGGTTTAATACAGAACATTTACGTAAACACCAAATCACCAAGATCGAGCAGTGGATAGATCAAGTACCGGTTATCGTTTTTAACAGCAGTAAGTACGATATAAACTTAATACAGAAATATCTAGTAGGTGAACTGTCATCAACAACAAAGAAAGTAATGGTTGGAAAAAAGGGCGAACGCAACAATATTTCTATTTACTCCAGAGTTTAGATTTCTTGATGTAATACTTTACCTAGAACCCGGTGTAAGTTACGATAGTTGGATAAAAGCCTACGGTTGTAAAGGACAGAAATCTTTCTTTCCTTACGAGTGGTTCGATTCTACAGACAAGCTGGATTATCCAGGACTACCGGATATAGAGAATTGGTATTCCAAACTATCTGGGAAAATGTTAATAGATGAAACAGAATTAAGCAAATGTCGTAGAATTTTCAAAGAAGAGAATATGGAAACCTTCAGAGATTGGTTGAACTATTATAACGATTTAGATGTAGCACCGTTCCTAGAAGCGGTGGAGAAAATGTGTGAATTTTATAAACACAGAGGTGTGGATATTTTCAAAGATGCGGTAACACTACCTGGAGTAGCTATACAATATTTATTGAGAGGAACCATTAAAGAACAAAAATCTTCAAAGACGATTATAACGGAGGATGCTCTATATGCACCAAAAGAAGAAACATACGAAATGATGAAAGACGCTCTAGTTGGTGGTCCATCAATAGTATTTACACGATATGCAGAAGCGGGTGTTTCAAATATTAGAGGGGGTTCCAAACCTTGTAAGGCTATTTTGGGGTATGATGCAAACGCGTTATATTTATCTACGTTAAATAAAGATATGCCGTGTGGAAAAGAAAATATACATCATATAGATTCCCCACATAATCCTAAAGTTATTAACAAGTCTTGTAAAAGGGTTTTATACAGAGACTGGTTTGGGTTTGCGGAGGTGGATATAGAAGTTCCACACAACTTAAAAGATAAGTTTTCTGAAATGTCCCCAATATTTATAAACAGAGAAGTAGATGTTGATGAGGTTCCAGAACACATGATAAAATATTTGGAAGATACTGGAAGAACTAGAGGAAATGGAAGAAAATTGGTGGGATCTATGTCGGCCACCAAAGTACTGCTGTACGCGCCACTATTGAAATGGTATTTTAAAACGCGGCCTAGATATAACGGGAGTTCATCGTGTTATAGATTATATTAGTGGTAAACCCTTCGAATGGTTCGCGAAAGAAGTTACAGCCGCAAGACGAACGGGGGATGTAGAACCAAATAAGAAACCGGTGGCTGACATAATGAAATTATTAGGTAATTCGTGTTGTGGAAAAATGATAGAGGCAAAAGAGAGACATTTAAATACGACATATACACAAGACGAAACCTGTGTTGACAATGCATTAAGATCTGCATTCTTTGGCGATTTGGAAGAGATAGGAGATGCGTACGAAATATCTTCCCGAAAACCCCGGTGTGCAGTAAAGAGCCCCTTCCACTGTGGAATAGCGGTTTATCAACTAGCTAAATTGAGAATGTTGGAATTTTACTACGAATTTCTAGACAAATACGTAAAAAGAGAAGACTTTGAATTAATACAGATGGACACGGATAGTATGTATATAGGAGTTAGTGGAACAACGATAGAGGAATTGATTAGACATAACTTACTAGACGAGTTTGAAAAAGAAAAAAAGAAATGGTTGGCTTGGGATAAATGGAGCAAAAGAGAGCCAGGACTTTTCAAAATGGAATTTAGCGGAGATAGGGCGATAGCGCTATCTAGTAAGTGTTATTTTGTAGAAAAACTTAATTATATTAATAAAAACTCTGCGAAAGGAATGTCCAAGAGAACTAACAATTTAAATTGGGATAAATATAAACGAGTAGATGGAAAACACATTATAGACGTAGCACAAAATAGAGGATTTAAAATGAAAGATGGTGTTATGAAAACGTACTGTCAACAAAAATTAGGACTCTCGGCGTACTACGATAAAAGACTCGTGTTATCAGATGGAATACATACAGAACCTCTCTAAAGACTCTGTCGATCCGGGTGCAGCTGGGTGTCAGAAGGCACCATAAGAAGTTCTTCGCGAACCCGCGAGATGGACCATCAGCCAAATAGTAGAGCACGGGCTGATCGGGTTTGGTAATAGATCGATCTAGATGATATACATTGAGAGACCACACAGGATCCGTCGGGCGGCGGCTACCACCTTCGAGCTCTCCCGGTTGATAGAGGTACCGGATGTCAACATCCGATGGAAGTCGTCGCTCCTCTAAACCAACGGGTCACCCTCGCGAGACGGCAGATGGCTTGCTCGTCACCTTTTTAGACTTGATGGCATCTACGGGCTTCTTATCGATCAATCTGGTCACCTCTCCGTTCAGCGCGGAGACCACGGCGGGCAGCCTGACCACCCACTCGGTCGATCGCGAATGAGGGTCACGCTGCGCAAGCATCAGCTCTTTGGCGTATTGGTGACCGAACAGTCTCTCAGCCAGGGTTCGATTGAATCGCTCCACGATTCCCTGGTCTCGGTGGATGTTGACGCGGCCGCGTCTGAGAAACGTTGTGTTTAGACAATAGATGAGAGACCGCGCCCATGAACTCGCGGCCGGGATCGACCTGGAGAAGATTCGGCCATTTGAGAGGACTCCTTTTATATATTCGGGAAAGACCCTCGGCCACCTCCTTAGACTCTTTAGTGGCCAGCGGCTCAGCCCCTTATAACGACTCGCTACGTCAACGATTGTCAGTGCGTACTTGTACGTTTTGCGACCGACGCGATCGTGAGGGAGAAACAGGAGATCCGCTTGGTGAACTTGGTTCGGCACCGGCACGTCGAATTTCGGACGCGGAATACTGTGAGGCGCGGGTAAATAGATCTGCCAGATGGCCTGCCTCTTGAGCCATTCCTTGACAGCCTTTTCTGAAACCTTGGTCGCCGCGGCGAGGTTCTTGATGGCCGCGAGTCCCTTCCAGTAGCCGCGGGGGCTGTAGTATGTGTTTGCTAGCTTGCGCGCTAGGCGAACCGATAGTTTGGTATCAAGTTTGCGCGTGTTCATCGTATGCGAAGTATTCTAATATCTCCAACATGCCCTCGCCAGATCGTCCGGTAACTGCGTCGATAATAATAAACCTTTGTTGGAAGTACAATCACGATTGATGGGGGTTAAGTTTTCGCTCCTGTTCCAATTCGTGAATTGGGGGAACTCGGAGGAAGCTAATTCATCCCTCAACCCAATCGCGATTGGAGTTGAACACGATTGGGAGGAATCTAACATCCGCTTTGCGAAAAGGGAGGCCAATTTTTCGTCCTCGCGCCACGTCTCGAGAGAATCTCGGGCCAGACGAATCATACTCTTTGCACCAGGTAAACGGTGTTTAAGGGCCGTGTAGCCTACATCGATCATAGCAAAATAAAGTTCGTCAACTAATATCGTTCTATATATATATATATATATATATATATTTATAAAAAAAAATAAAAAAATTATTAATTTTGTAAAAATTATTAATTAATTAATTTCGATTGGATATAGTAGGTGACGATACCCACCACACCCATTCCCACGACGATGAACGCGATCTCGCGGTCTTTTTGGGGCTCTGACGGTACATAGAAATCTGAAAGTTGGGGCTCACGATCCATTGGATCGAGACTTTTATGTGGATATGCCAGCGCGTACTCGCGGTTGGCTTCTTCAACGTTCTAAAAAGTTTGCGCGGCGTGATTTTCGCGGCGAAGCTCTTCGTTGACCCAATCCAGATGGGCGGTTCGTTTTTTCGACCATGCTTCCTTTGCGCTAGTGAGTTGTTCTACAGCTAAATCGTGACGCTTGCGCTCCTCATCCACGTTCGAGCCAATGCGTTTACAAGCGCACCACCTACTATTACTGCGATTGAAGCCATTTATTTCCATATATTAACAGGTAGAATTCCCGCTTTAATTAGATAATCTCGGGTCCAAACTGCGGCCGCTACATCTAAGGTCGCGAGCCCTACGTCTCTCACAGTAAAGTCCAATTTGGGAGCGGACCCTCCTAGGGCCATCTTTGATATTCGAGCATACCCGATACTGAAACCCGATATCACCACGGCGTGATAAAGCGCATTCACTATCATTTTACCATCTTGTTCAGCCATTGTTATAATTATTGCATATAAAAGGGATCGCGTTCAATGTTTAAATGGGGCGCATCCAAATGTGATTGGTGTTTCGTAACTTTCTTCGAGGGGGATTGCACCTCCAATTCGTGAATTGTTGAGGATTGTTGTAACCTGTTGTTGAAACGGTAAAGCACATGCAGGGTGCCCACAACCGACAGACCACCACCAACAACCCACGGGACCCAATCGAGATTGGATTTCCAAGCAGGATTGGGAGTTGGAGCAATCGGTTCCAATCCAATCGCGATTGGGGGAGAAACAGATGTCATCGGGTGTTTTGCTGTCTCCGTCACCAATCTCGATTGGAGTTTGGCCTCTCGAAGCTCGGCGAGTATTTTATCTTGTTTAATTTTTCGGGTGGCAGCCGCTGCCCGCCCAGCTGCCTGTCTTTTTGGGTTTTTATGTCGTGCAACCGCAATCCCCGATTGCTCCAACAGTGTTGACGGTTCCATTGGAGGATCAATCCCCAACGTCGTTGGAGATGCAATCGAGGATTGTGGTTCCGTCACTCTTGCAGGTGTCTCTTGTGTCATCATCATTTATAATATTAGGGCTTATAGTTAGTGGGCATATATGTACAAATTGACAGTGTTTTCCCGTGGTCAATGCGGTTGTCAGCGGAGCTAAGTACATTCCAAACTTGTGATAAATTGAGCAGCAGGCTGTTCTAAGAGTGTGTCCTATAAAAGGGTCATTCTCTAGATCGCGAATCAACCCCGCGGTATCTGGTATAGGGAGAAGTATACTAACGGTGGTAGCGTACAAATGAATAGCCGCCGATCCGAGAGTTTTTGTCATCTCCGCACTTAATTTGGATTCGTATAGCGCATACATTTTATCGACCTCCGCATCTGACATCTTATCCACCTGACAAACTGAGAGACGCCTACCGAGATAATTCTCCGACTGTCCCCCAGCAACCAGCGCAGCCAGCCGCTCGCGTCGCGCCGCATTTTCATTCGTATCGGCCCCAATCCCGATTGTAGTTGGAGTTGAACCCGATTGCTCTGTCGGAGTTGAGGTGCAATCGGGGATTGCAGTTCCTCCCAATTCGCGATTGAAGTTGGGGATAGTCGGCGTTGAGGTTTCTTCCATTAGCTGATCGAGAAGTTCGTCGCAGTTCATTATTGCTAATTTTCTTAAAATTAATTTTACTATTCTGACAAGTCTCATAAATCTAACATATTTATTTATTACAAAAATAATAAAAGCGCACCACCCGATACTTATGATCACCGTTATGCTCGCAACAAAGCTCGCAGCGGAGCAACAAATTGTTAACATTGTTAACCATTGTTCAGCATTTGTTCAGCATTTTGTTAATTAATAATTTTGAAAAAATTAAGAAAATTAATTAATTTTATAATTTTTTAAAATTAATTAGCAATTGCTTACTCCCCCCTTTGCTAATTAATTAATTGTTAAGCATTGTTCAGCATTTTGTTAAGCATTGTTAAGCATTGTTCAGCAATTGCTTTGTAATTTTGTGCTTACTCCCCCCCTTTGCTAATTAATTTTCTTAATTTTTTCAAAATTATTAATTAATTTATAACTTTATAAGCAGTTGGTTGATCGGTCTTTAGCAGAAGCTTGGCGTGCTTAGTTGTTGAAAGTATCTGTCGAACCTCAAGGCGCTCCTCGCGCGTTGGGATAACGTCATTCTCTCGAAGACAGTCATCGAATGAGTCTCGGTCCTTGCAGTGAAAGAGGGCGACCCATTTCGTTTGCTCGCGCAGATCCTTGAGGACGGCGTTGTACTTTTGAGTGGATATCCGTACGCTTTGCCTAGCATGGCGGCCAGAAAATGCGAGCTCGCAGAGCATGTCCTTCTTTTTGGTCATCGCCGCCTTGGCTGAGCAATCGTCAATCACGTATAGGGTGGGCTCACCCTGGAATCTTTGGTATAAACCACGCAACCAATCGTGAAGCCTATCACCGGGGTCAATAACGTATACCTCAGGATCGGTCCATATCCAAGGGCGCCGCTGATAAGTCTCGTTGTGTCTCACAGTGGGACATAGGATCACAATGTGACGAAAGACATCGCGGTAGGACCCCTCGTGTAAGTCGAGGATGAAAACCGTTTTTCCACATCCTGTCTGCCCACATATTATGGCAGAGTGGGCATCTCCAATCGTGAATTGGTATTGATATTTAATTTTCTTAAGCTGAGACGTATCGACCATCTTCTATGTTGAGTTGTGCATCTGTAATTATATATAAGTACACGTTCAATGGCCCGGCACCATCCACCTCTTTGGTTATTTGGATCGTCACACCCTCGCTAGCGTTCTCAACTTGGCGTCCACTACCGTGCATTTGGTGGTCGTCGCTGGCTCGCATGTCTAGCCATAACGCGTATTTGGTAGTCAGGAACTCCACGAGCGAGACGTCCGAGAGCTGCAGGTCTTTGGCAACGGCGGCAACCTCCGGGGAGCGCTTAGAGCCGGAAGCAAACTGCTTTCTGACCTCGTCCCACTGCTGGTGCGCGCGAAGACCCGCGCTGTAGAGTTGATTGGGGACTCCCTCGATCGTCACCTCTACCTTCGTGATTTTGGGGTTATAGAATTTGCCGGTTTTTCTAGCCCCGAGCGCGAACCGACCCTCCTCGAACAACATCAGTATACCTTTCATAGAGCGGGCGGGTACGTTGACATTAATATTCCACAATGTGTCGTTTTTGTCTTTCGTCATCTTGCGATGTCGAAGAACTCGGTCGTAAAGTATGGCAACGCGCCCGGCGTACTGTGTTCTGATCAATCGCGCGAGTTTGGGCATCGTGACCATGTCATACTCCAACGAAACATTGTCGATCGTATACGTCGATGCCATGTCGGTGGCTATGATAACTCGGCCGTAGTCGTTGAATGTTACTTCGTATTCGAGGCGGTCAGCCAAAGACTCTGATAGTAGGGCATGTGGCTCTCCAGCAACTCAAAGTCGAGCGGGATGTAGAAGCGGTTGCCGTAAGCGGCCGCGATCGCGTTATCACTCGCGACGTTATCTACCTTGTTACCAGCCCCGATTCTAAGTTTGGTTACGTTCTTATTTCGGCTGGTGTCAATACCCTGATAGAACGCGTTTGCGCACTCTTGAGCCGTCTTCCACAGGTCTTGGTAACAATGGTAGACGTCGCTGTCGTCGATCGACATCACCTCATTACCAGAAATCTTTATCATGGTCTTCTTGACGATGGTGCGACCCAGGTTCTGAACGACGGTTCGGTCCGCGTCTGTCGACGTCAGTGAAATAGTGAAAGCGAGGCGAACAGTCCCCGGCACAATGACGTCGCTAGCTCCGAGGTTGGGGAAGCGGACTAAGAGCTGCTGGTTCTGATCGATCGTCGATGGGTTCTTCGTAATAACGACACTCTGTCTCACGCCTTTTGCCCCGAGGGGCTCACGCAGTGTGCGATATGGATTGAGTTTGCGACCGTATTGACTCGAAGACATATTTTCAGTGAAAATAAATAACTCTATTAAACCCGTATGGTTTTGTCTTTAATACATAATTATTATAAATAATTAAAAAATGGCTGATTACGATATTGACATGGATGAAATCGGCAGAGACGATTACCTCGATGGTGATGATGACTTCGAGGATTCCCTCACGACACCCACCATAGAGACTCCAGATCCAATCCAATCGCAATTGGGGGGGGATAGGTGGCGCTACCAGCAGCGTTGGTCTAAGTCGGGAATTACTCGAGGGAGCTGTATACGACTATTACAACAGTTTGGCAGAAAAAAGTCTGGTCCCATCTGTCGGTCGCGACTACTCCAAGTTCGAATTGGATCTGAATGGTAGGTTGCGACTAAAATCATCAAAGATCCCAATCGTCAACATGAAAAAACCCCTAGCGCTAAACACCATTGCCGGAAACCGGGGCGGTGGCGAAATCATAAGGAGCGAACTAGGATTCGTAGATTGGAAGAAGGGTAAAAAAATTATGCCGTCCCGCGCTGTAGAGGCCCTCAAGTCTACCGACGAAACGATGGCGAAGACAGCCGCACGATAGAAACTGTCGAGCTCAGCGTGGTCCATCGAGTGGCCACCGACGCTATTAACACGGTGGATACCACGTTCAGCGAAAACGAAATACTGAACCTGTCTAACGATGACCCACCGTTACCTCTTCGCGTATTTCGGGGCCTCGATAAGGCTATGCAAACAGTCCGGGGCGAATTGGTCCTTAACCTCTCCAAACTCACGGCGCTGGATGAACATATCGCGCTAAAAGAAAGAAAACTTGGGGAAGCCCGCGGTGACAGAGAATCTACCGAGCGGATCACCGAACGCCTGCGGTCGTTGCGGGATGAAAGAGAAGCTCGCTTGGAGGCTGCCTCGACTAACCGTGAGGCTCTCCGCACCCAAATAAGTCGGATCCGCGAAACAATCTCGAGGGTTCTGCACGAGGACACGCCACTCGGTGAGCGTCTTCGCACTCTGTTCAGAGAGCAGGGCATCACGATAGCAAGCATCCTCGCGGCTCTCGGCATGACTATATCTACTATAGTTCTAGCTTTCACTGGCGGTGCGGCGCCAGCACCCACTCCACCACCCGCGCCATCCGGTGGGACCAAGGAGTGGGTAACAAAACATCTGAAAGCCCTCGCCAGTCTCCTGGCTAAATTAGCCGAAAAGGCGGCCGCCGCACTGGCTGGGCTGATCGGGAGTCTCGTCTCATACGTGTTATCTATATTATCAAAAACGGCCGGATGGCTCGCCGTGAATGCTTGGGCTCTAATCGTGGCGATCGCCGGTCTCCTACTATTCTCCGCCCGAGAGTTCCTAAAACCAAAACACAAATAGTCCGACCGCCATGAGGGCAACGACGAGCCCTAATTTTTCCTCCTAGTGGGTTGTGACACTAGTTCCCGCTCCTATTCCAATCCAATCGCGATTGGAAGAATTGGGGGAACTCAATTCGTGAATTGGGGGTCCTATTGCAGCGGGTGAAACAGGAGCGGAACTCGGTGGAACACTGGGTTCAAATGAACTTGATGGGGTGTCCAATTCGTGAATTGGGGGTTTTATGAAATCGGTTCCACTTACAACTCCGCGCCCGATCATGTTCGGGGATGCGCTTGATGATATCCGTGTTCACGTTACCGTTGTGGCCGATTTTTTGATTGGCGGTGGCGATTACGATCTGATTATTGTAACCGTCAACCGGGTCGTCTCGTAGTATCATATTGCTCGGCGCCATATAAAGACCTATTCCAAATACATAGTCTACTGGGGTGCTGGCATTCTGCAAAACGTCTTGATAATTCTGGATCGCCTTCTCCAGGTCCACCCTAGCTGAGATGGCGTCCTCTACAAGTGCCAAGAATTGTTTTTGTGCATCAAACGCCGTTCCCGTGCCCAGTATAGAACTGCGAGTTTGCTTTTGTGGATGGCCCAGACGTACGTGCGAATGGAGTCGTTGAGGCGAGTAACCCCGGCCTGCGTGAACCCTAGACCCGTATCTAACATAAATGTACCCCACGCGTCCTGAACCTCAGCAGCCTGCTGTATGTAATCGACGTGAGCCCGATTCGGAGGTAACATTTTACAAGAAAACACGCCACAGTGTCGACCTCCAAACACTTCCGGCCCGAAAGTCATCGTCGCGGGGTCAAAATTCCCGGCGTTCCGACTGACGATGTGGTCGCCGGAATGATCGTGTCTAAAATCAGTCTGCGTCCAATTCCCGGACTGACCCCGAATGAGAACGTCCCCGAGGCCGGTGGTGGTAGGAAATGCTTTCTGTCCCCTGTCCGCGTCTTTTGAAACGTTAAATTCGTTACACAGTCTTTCAAACGCCATACGGTCGTATGCGTTGCAAATGGGATCCCAGGCGTCGTCTTGAGGTAGTGAAATACCTAGTTCTTTGAGAATCCTCCTAATAGTATAATACGCATGAAAGTTGTAGACACTTCGGAGCATGACATTCTTGGATGTCAGATGGTCTTTATGTGAAACTCCACACCCGGCTGTTGCGCACCATACAGCAAAATTTATTTGGTTCTGCCAAAACTACATCGGTGTTGCTTTCCACCCGTTTACCGCCTCCATCGTAGTAATCTTGGGCAGCCTATATTGTTCAAAGATGTTAGGGAAATTGGTGGCAAAGCCACTGTCCGGTCTAACTGTTACAGTTGGGTGTACAAAGGGATTAACAACGTCTTTTTGTGTGTATTTACCACCGACCGCGTACTTTGCATTATAATTGAAGCTAAATGCTTTGGTATCCATTGAAAGATATTATTATGTTTGCTACTATCACTAATGTTCAAAAAGAGAGTTGTGAACTTCAAAAATCAATCGACAACTGCTGCGGGAAACGTCGGGTAGGCCTCAGATCAATCACCTTCACGGTTGGGTGGGAGAATGTGGGGAAGAGTGAAGGGTTTGGCTATGTGAAGGATGGACGCACAGTAGGTGTAAAGCTGTCTCCCGGACTGTGGAGTTTTAGACAGGTCAAAGATTTTGTCGCCTCAGAGCTTGACGGTAAAGTCAACCTGACTGTATCGAAGGCTACCGGGCTCGCAACAATTACCATCGGCCCATACAGCCGGGTAAGGATCTCCCGACGTTGGGTATTCGACTCGGTTTTAAAGAGACATACTCGGCGAATAAAGGATTGTTTGCCCCGGGTGAGTACCTCGGTGATAACCCGGTAGACTTCCCCTTCACGAAAACTCTCGGGGTGCACCTGGATCGGGTGAACACATCGTACAACATGGTAGACGGAGCTCCCAGCACATTACTGAAAACCGTGCAAGCCAGTGATTGTTTCTTTGGGGAGACTGTGACCTTAGACTTCCCACACCCCGAGATGAAAGTTTTAGAATCTGGACATATCCACGAATTTACGGTCTCTATTCTTGATGATCAAGCGAGAAAGTTGAATAACTATTACCCGATTTCGGTCGTTCTCGAAATTTCCAATTAATTAAACATGTTCGTAATATAATTATTGAAAATGAGTATATGCGGACCAGGTAATTCTTCCCTTGAACGGGTGACAGCTATAAAGAATTTGGAACTGGCAGAAGGGGGATTCATCCCGACAGAGAGCGACTTTTTAACTACCGAAAACACAAAGGCCTTGATCAATACGACTATATCGGAGGCCACAAACGCAATTCACAGGAGTATAGCACAGCTTAGAGTAGACGTCCTAACGGCGACTGCACAAGTTCGCGAAGAGGCACATACAGGACATAAGGATCTCAGTGTAAAAATAATCCAAGTTGGGGAAGAGGATCATGCAGCACTTACTGAACTAGGCGGAAAAATAACAGAATTTCGGGAAGAGGCCCATACAGAGTTTATGGAAGTTTCCGATAAACTAAAGCGTGTTCGTAGATCCGCGAACAAAGCGCTTGAGGAGACCTCTGAAAGGGTTCGTGTTGAGGCCCATACCGCTATCTAGGGGCTTGCCGGATTGTTGAACACATCTGTAGAGCAGTTTAAGTTATTGAAACAAAAACGTGTCATCACAGTTTGGGCTGACAAGCGGGGCCCATTGAATGAGGGGCTCTATGAATATTCGTTCGGTGCCAAAGCGAGCAATAAATATGGGGGATACACCATGACAGCTCCAGGTACGCTTCTCCGAACGGCGGTCTGCTCGTTTAATTCTACTGGTAAATCTGTGGGCGTGGTCGTCGTAAATCTCATGCTGGATGGGGAAGAACAGGCAATTGGAGTCACTAAACCCGCTGGAAATAATTCCGCGGTGATTTTGTTCGCCGGTGACGATCCAATTAGACTTTCCGAAGCTAGTGTTATTAACTTTGTTACGAAAATCACTGACCCGGTGAGTTCTTCCACTATTATTACATTGTTAATTTAACTTGATTTGTAGAATACCAATATATTGAATATCATGAACGAATCACCGCTTCCAATACCAACAATGTTGGATACCAATCCAATTCGCGATTTGGATGATATTGGCGAAAGAAGTTCAGATTTTAGGTTGGATAATATCGTCGCTATGCAGGATATTTTAGTTAGAGAATGTGAAAATAGAAAAATAAATGCTAAAAAATATAAGCGCGCGGCGAACATAGCTGAAGCATCTAGTACGGTTCTGGCAGCGTTATCTGTAATGAGTGGTGCGGGGACTGCTGCAGCGCTATCTACAATTGTAACAGTTCCAATTGCTGGGGTTTTGAGTGGAATTACAGTTATATCTGGAGTACTTTGTATGATAATTAGGGTGGCTGGTGTAAAACTAGATAAAAAAAAGTAGAAAACATGATAGAATATCCATTCTCGCGAGGTCTAAGAAAAATAGCATCGATGTTATCGTGTCCAAAGCGTTGGCCGAAAATGAAATATAAAATTTAGAACCAGATCTGAACCATATAGTTGTGCGGGAAACCGGGCCCATGCTACATCGGTCTACAAATATGCTGCCGACCATCTGTATGTAAATAAAAAATGTAGCTTACACAGAGTTTTCACCAGTAAATGGTGGTCGATAACAGTTAATGTGGACAGTTAGGCTATCTGTAAACTATGTCAAAGAAAATATTATGTCAAAATAACGGAACATAAAAAAACTATCAATAACAGACAAACATTCTTATATGTGATATCAGCATCAAACTAATAAAAGAAACTTATCCTTACGCCTTTATTGTTTATAAAAACATAAGATAAGATGTGCCCGTTTAGAATAAATATGGTGGATTTCGACCGTACGACCGTTAGTACGGCAGTTTAACGCTCATCCAATACATTCTCAGACGGCAGGACCCAGTACAGATCGAAGACTGTTTTGATTTTTTAACACACATATGCCCGATTATAGATATATTCTGTTCGTTAGATAACTTTAACACAACGGAACAAACCTAACATAGCGGTCTGACAAAGGTCGATAATTGGAAATCTCGGCTGAAAATACGTCAGATGAGTTCACGACGTCATATCTTGTGACGTCGTCAGACTCCCGAAGACAGGTTTTCTCGCGACGCGGCTCATATAGAAATGAAATAAAATTACCTTAAAACGTGTATGTACATGTATGTACAAAAACTATGAACATTAAAATTCTATGTAACACGTATACAAAATGTATAACTACGTACAATGGAGTGATTTTATACTACATAGTGTTACACATTTCAAATTACTTTATTTGTGGAACAGCAGATTATACATTATTGATGTAGGATATATGCATACGCCCGGGGTTCAAAATATGGCGTATATCAAGTGGACATTTCAAGTTTCGCTACTGCTAGATAGTTACCGTACAAAGTTGAATGTAGAAATTCCCAGATGAGTTAAACAGTAATTATGCAACAGTGAGTATGTGATATTGTGTTAGGAATACAATTTACTTGTCAAGCATGTTAAGTAAGTGTAATTGTTATTGAAGAGAATATGTGTCATCTATGTAGACTTTCATTTAGACAAAGGTGTACGTTTGTACTGTATTCGACGTTACCATATGAACTGTATGCGTGTAATGTGATTGAATATTGCGAATTGCATGTTGCAGAATTCCAGGGAATCAAGCGGTAAAAGCATATGTGTAAGAAATCATTGTGAATTCCCTTGGTGTCTCCTGTATGTTTCTAATGGAAATGAACTGCTTGAAACATAGTGTACCGGTATTATCAGTAGTAGTGTGCATATTACACACGAGGTACATGCATCTGCAACACCAACAGCATGCATATGTATAATATTTAGACAAAGGTGTACGTTTGTACTGTATTCGACGTTACCATATGAACTGTATGCGTGTAATGTGATTGAATATTGCGAATTGCATGTTGCAGAATTCCAGGGAATCAAGCGGTAAAAGCATATGTGTAAGAAATCATTGTGAATTCCCTTGGTGTCTCCTGTATGTTTCTAATGGAAATGAACTGCTTGAAACATAGTGTACCGGTATTATCAGTAGTAGTGTGCATATTACACACGAGGTACATGCATCTGCAACACCAACAGCATGCATATGTATAATGCAAGCCCATAAGCGATGTGTGTAAGAAACTAATTCAATGTTGTGACTTAAAGAATACAGTAGCAAAATGTTTGATACGGGCATGTGCATGGTATAACCAAAGTGTTGGTAGAAGACATTCTAGGGCAATAAAAGATAAAATTGAAAGTCGCCACGATGTCGGAGTCTGATATTTCTGGCATGCATGTCACTGTACAATAATGGCGTGTTTGAGTTTGTAGCGTAATTATGTACATTATATTACTATAGAAAATCCCCAATTAACACTGTAGACATTGAATAGCAACAAATGGCATATATGTGTATGTACATGTATAAGTATTACATGATTGGCTGAGAACTGTGTTCTTCAGTTTTATATCTGAAGTAAACATAAATATTGTTAAACTGTTTTGTTATGTTGTAACATAATACTGTCGTCTACTCTGGCCATGAATCGTGAGTTATATACTATAAGAATATGATTGTACAAATGTAATGTACATATCACCCACCGTTCACAACCACTACTTGAGTATATTGTGTCATATAATTGTGACCATTTGAAACGACTTATTAAATTATCACCCTGACGTCTGCGACCTATGTTTAGATTTTATTTATGGCATGCATGTCACTGTATAATACTGGCGTGTTTGAGTTTGTAGTGTAATTATGTACATTATATTACTATAGAAAATCCCCAATTAACACTGTAGACATTGAATAGAAACAAATGGCATATATTTGTATGTACATGTATACGTATTACATGATTGGCTGAGAACTGTGTTCTTCAGTTTTACATCTGAAGTAAACATACATATTGTTAAGCTGTTTTGTTATCTTGTAGCATAATGCTATCGTCTACTCTGGCCATGAATCGTGAGTTATATACTATAAGTTTATGATTGTATATCGGTAGTAGTTTATTGTACATGTGTCACAGAATGATCATATGAAACGACTTGTTAAAGTATCATCCTGACGTCTGCGACCTATGTTTAGATTTGTATTCACTATTCTTCTTGCATATTGGCCTCTTTGTCAGCTTTGGAACATATGTTGTTGAAAATATGTTCGTGGTCTAATTCTGCATGTTTGTTCCTTGTCATTTCTGCCATGCGTGCAATCCTAGTTATCTCCTGACTTCAGTCTCTTGTTGTTGGAGTGTTTACAGCATGGCGAAGCCGATCTTCGTTTACCAAAACGTGCGGATGCCAAGCGAAATCAGGAGGAGCACTTGACCCGCCTGCATATTTTTCTCTAGACAATGCAACAAATAAAGCACCGGGTGTTTGCTATTCAAATTTGTTAGAATTTGGGTCAATGATTATATATATGTGCGATTCTCCTTGACCAATCGTCATACCCTGACAACGGTGATCGTTGTCCCCCATCCAAGACGTAATGGTATCTGTTTGGGCATGCAACTATGGCAGAAACAGTCTACCTTTCTCTGTATGGGAACAATTGGCACCACTGTATGTTTATTATGCACAAATGGTGATCCAGTGTACTTATGGAAAGAAATCATTACAACATCTGGAAGGGACTCCGTCGGTTTTCTGCCACCAAGGTATATTATATCAATGACCTCTCCCATCGAGCCGTTGAAAATACCATATTCTACATTGATGTTAGTTGTAAGCATAACTGTTGATCATTTGCAGATATGTAGAGTAGGAAGTAGTCCACCAGCTTTGTCGCTTGTTGCTCCTTTTGCATGTACGCCAGTGTTAACAGCTACATGTTTTGCTATAGGAGCTGTTTGATTGGCTATTAACAACATGGTTTGTTTGTGTTCCCATTCTGCAGCATGTGTTGGAAAAACAAACAGACCTTTTTTGTGCATGTCAGCTAACAAACCAGCACTATGGGATGACCTGAGAGTATCCCATTGGAATGTTTGTAACCACTCAGCATCAGCTTTGGTAGTTGTGTATTCTCGCAATGACATCAAGACACTATTCAATTGAAGATGGTTCTCATCTTGTCTGATAATGGTTTTCAAAATGGCTGCATTGTCAAATTCTTTCCGCACTAATGTGCCATGCATTGCGGCTGGGCATCTACCAGTTGACATGTATACTGTCGAATCCAATACAGGTGGAAGCTGGACATCGTCTCCAAGGAAAACTACAACAGGAACTCCACCCCAAGACGATGACATTGTCTTCATGCCATGACGACAGAGGAACTCCATCCACCCAAGAGTTCTGCATCCCACCATCGATCTTTCATCAACAAGTAAAGCTACAACGTCCTGAAAATTGTTCTGTAAACGTTTGCCCTTTTCTCCGTCCGGTGGCGTCATCTCCTTCACTGCCTGTAAGGATGTGGGCACGCTAAAGAAACTGTGAATTGTCCTCCCCGAAATGAGATTGGCGCTGTTACTAGTAGGACACAGGACCTGGACTGCGTCGTTGGTCCTGTATAATTTTCTAATGGTATGTACCAAGCATTTGATCAAGAATGATTTTCCCGAGCCGGCTGTGCCACTTATTATCAAACGCAATGGGTCTGCTGACTGTGGTCTTTCTTTGTGTCTGATAAGTTTGTGCATGATAAGGTTGAATGCAATCATCTGATCGTTATTCAAGGATGCCACATTCACATCTGGAATGTCCAAAATATCCTCATTTTGATGCTCTTTTGATAGGTCTTCTAACCATTTCAGACCCAGTCCATGTGGATACGTTTCCCCTGATAGTGCCCAATTGTAGTCACGTCCGCCGTCATCGTACACAAAATATGTTGCTGTAAGTTCCTCGAATGTTTGTTGTGGTTCCATTAATTGTATCCACTTTGGTTGATCGTTTTGATTTTCACCGCTCTCTTGAGAGTTTTCACATACAGTGCAGTCTACGTTTTTGTTCCACCGTAGACAACACTTGCATACTCAACGCGAACGCAACGCGAACGCAACGCGAACGCAACGGCGAACGCAACGCGAACGCAACGCGAACGCAACGGTTTGCTGTAGCGTTGTATACGTTGTTTAAACGTATAATACGGTTCGTACACGTGTAATACACATTGTCAAACCGTTTAGTTTAAAAGCGTTGTATACGTTGTTTAAACGTATAATACGGTTCGTACACGTGTAATACACATTGTCAAACCGTTTAGTTTAAATGCGTTGCATACGTTGTTTAAACGTATAATACGGTTCGTACACGTGTAATACACATTGTCAAACCGTTTAGTTTTAAAGCGTGTAATACGTTTAGCTTCAAGGCGTATAACACGCTTTGGCGTATACATATGTAGCGAGGTGAAAGCGTTGAAACGTGTACAACGCTTTACCTGGAAGCGTGTAGCTATATGAAAGCGTTGAAACGTGTACAACGGTTACACGTTTTAACGCGAATACACCGCATACTCTAGAAGTATGTATACACACACGAAGAACGATCTGAGAATGCGCATTCTACGCGATACACGGTTGGCATACCAAAACGTGTAATGCGTTAAAACCCGTGGAAACGTGTTATACGTATAACACGGTTTCATCTGTACGGTGCTGTGTACATGTAGAAGCGTGCAACCGTTCGTCAAAGATAGTGTTAAACCGTTTAAACGGTTTACCTTAGCGTTGTATACGTTTACAACCGTTGTATACGTTTACAACCGTTGTACACGGATTACACGCTTTTGAAACTCAATGCGTTGTTTACAACCGTTGGATACGTTTACAACCGTTGTACACGGATTACACGCTTTTGAAACTCAATGCGTTGTTTACAACCGTTGTATACGTTTACAACCGTTGTACACGAATTACACGCTTTTGAAACTCAATGCGTTGAACACGGTTTGTTCGACATTCGCGCATGCGCAAGAGTGGGGAAACGCCACGCATGGCCGAAAACGTATTGCACGTAGACGACACACGGTTTGAAACGCAACTAACGGAAACTCCACGGATACACAACGCACAACACTTTGTACACGTATAAACCCGGAACATTTTGACAGAAACGACTGTACGACAGGATCCGGAGATTGGTGACGTTTTGCCCTCTGTACATCTGCTTTGATGAAATTTTGACAGATGTCAGTTTGTAGGAAGTTCTGAAGAACAACCACCCAGCTAATGTCAGCAGGTTTGATGTCGGATATTTGGCGCCATATTGGCCAATGCAACAGCAAAACAGCCCTAGCATAGTCTTCTGTTAATGGCCACACAGCCCTGTTGCTGGATGCATTATTGACAGGTACCTTTCCTTGTTTGCATATAAACTGGTACCATGAGCTACCATCGTTACCACGCCTGCTCAAATATTTGTCCAATGGCGTTCTCTTGGTTAACGTCTCGCCAGATCTTTCGAGGACTCTCGAGCCTGTAAAACTTACTGGCTGGAAGGTGTGACTGCAGCAGTATAGTGGAAGTGACAGAAGTTCATACGATGCTTCAACGCTGGAAATGTCACGTTTGATTGTATTCATCAGCAGTTTTGTACATACTGTGTTAGCGGTAGCCGCACTGGCGGCGTCAACGGAATTTGCTATCTCATTGAATAGATCAACTAATGACTCTGTTGGCTGATTTCCTTTACATGCATATCCAATGATATACTTTTCCGTGGCGATAATGTCATCAACCGATGGATTCTTTGGATCACTTTTTGAGAGTATGACCGAAATGTATCCATTGTGTGTGATATCGTGAATGTTGAACTAACATTTTATGATCCCGTTTCATTTCCAGGCGCATAGATCCATGTTTGTCCTTAACAATCGCAGGGGACGGTCTGAACGATTTTCCCGGATCCTTCTCACTACCAAATTATAGGCGGCATACTTTTTCGCAGCCTGCCTTCAGCTGCTTTAAGCAATAACTTGAGCACCTGTGTAAATTAATTCGGTTTGGCAGTAGAAAATGATCACGAAGTAAGTTGTCCTGCGTTTCACTAACATCCAACAACTTCAGTAATGGGTTGTTCCCATCGGAAGGTGGTGGTGCAGTGCCTTCTGGCGGCGGCCATAAGTCTTTCCTCGGATTGCCTTCATCATCTGTTCCAGCTGGATGAGATGCAGTCATACCGAACCTGTATTCAGCCCACTGCGAAAGTCTATCTGCAGTTTCGTCATTTGATAATCCAAATTCAAGCGCTTCGTTCAGCAGTTTGTGCGTTCGCTGTCACTGCACCAACATAATCCATGCCAGTGGATCATGCCCCTGGACTTAGCGAATTCCTGTCTGTACCAGTACGTATCAACATTAAATGCACTGCGCATGATTGTGTCGAGTACGCAAGTGAACATGCTGTGAAACTATGTGTGTGTTTTTCTGTAATGCCGAGAACATTTCGTTTTTGTCGTCCTCGTTTATGGAAATAGCGGATGTATGCTGGCTGTATAGCTGTCAAAGACGTCTAAGTCCTTTGAAATAATACTTTGCACAGCTGCCAGTAGTAAATAACGAGTGGAGACCTCGTTCTTCATTGATCTGGTATTGAATGAGCCCTCTCAAGTATTTTGCCCGCTGAGACCAGTACTGAGATGTACCTCGTAAGCATGCTCCAAAATAGAGGATTTTCTTGGCAATGATTCGTCTCCTTGTTCGATTCTGCTTTTCAAGTCAGATATTGTTAGCTGTCCGTCACCTAGTTGTTGGTTAACAATATATGAGCTCTGTTCGAGAGTTCTTTTGCGCATAATGATGTTGTGTACAACAAATTTGAAATATTTGTCCTGTGCAAAACGTCCGTCACTGTACCACATGAGATGTTCTGCCCAATCCGACAACGATGAACATGTACGTTGGCGATTTATGTGAAAATCGCATTTTCCATCAGGAAAAAAGCAAGGAAACGCCAAAGTGAAGGAGTACTTTGTTATGAATTCAGTGAGTGGGATGTTATCACGGGTTGGCCAAGGTATCGTTACGGCTACTGGTATCTGCATATGTGACTGGTGAACTTTCCGAATGCGAAGTCATGGTGTTTGTGTATGTTGTGGTAGTTGTTGTCTCCTTTAATACAGTGAAATGGCTGTTGCATAAAAACAGTGTTATCAGCCTGTCCGTGTCACTGTCGGGGGCATACTTTTCAATGTTATAGAATGTCTCGTAACGACGTAATGTATCATTCTATTTGATCCCTTTAAGCCAGATATGAATGTTTATATTTAGCAAATTGCACGCCGCCTTTATTTCACAGATTGTACCCCAGCCATTCTGATGTAGCATCAAATCGGAGTATGTCTGTACTGAATTGATTTGTAGATCATGTGAAACATTTACCAGATCTTTCCAGTGGTCCCAGTTGTGGGAAATGTGTTGACATATTACAGTTCTATACATGACACTTGCGGAGAAATCTCCGAAAGTGGCAAGCCTGAGGCAGTAAAAGAAACAGTTTCCGTCTCCTGGTACATCAAATTGTGTATATATATGTTTTTCAATTGACAACATAGCTTACTAACATAGTTACGAATGTCATAGAGATCTGATATATTTGTGAAATTGGTGGTAACGTTACCATTATTGTGCTGAGAATTAGTGTTTGCCTGTGCGCTATGATCTTTATGTACGGTACAAGAGCCACATGCAGACATATCAGCGGGGTTTTGTGTTACAGTGAACACATTGGATTGAACAGTATTTGTTTGTGTCATAATACCATCCGATGGCGTGTTGTGTTCATGGGTATCTTGTCCCATCCTACTGTAACAATGGTCAAACATAACAGCCGATGTTCTTTTGTTATTGACATTGGAATGTGTGTTACCATTTGATGCATGCATATTACAAGCGTATTGGTGATCATGAAGTATTTGCGACACTGTAACTGTAATAGCTGAACTAGTGTCACCTGTATTGCTGTGTGTGACAATGTCATGTCCAGATGTACTAGTAGTCGGTATTGGATTTCGAGTGTGTGTTTCACTTGTATGTGCCTGTGCGCTATGATCTTTATGTACGGTACAAGAGCCACATGCAGACGTATCAGCGGGCTGTTGTCTTACAGTGAACGAATTGGATTGAACAGTATTTGTTTGTGTTATAATACCATCCAATGACGTGTTGTGTTCATGGGTATCTTGTCCCATGGTACTATAACAATGGTCAAACATAACAGCCGATGTTCTTTTGTTATTGACATTGGAATGTGTGTTACCATTTGAGGCATGCATATTACAAGCGTATAGCTGATCATGAAGTGTTTGCGACACTGCAACTGTAATAGCTGAACTAGTGTCACCTGTATTGCTGTGTGCGACAATGTCATGTCCAGATGTACTAGTAGTCGGCATTGGATTTCGAGTGTCTGTTTGACTTGTATGTGCCAGTCTGCTGTATGTATGGTGAACATGATCGGGATGCAATTGTGCTATGACGACGCGAGACGGCATGCTATCGTTACTGGGATCGGTACTGGAGAGACGCTATACACGTGTCTTAAATTGTTAATGGAAGTAACAGGATTAAAGAGAGAGAGAAAGAGATTGAGCAGGGTGGGGAATGGAGAGACGTTGTGTATGTGTATGAACTTGTTAATGGAGGTACCAGGATTAAGGGTGGACAGTGCGTGCGTGCGTGCGTGCGTACGTGCGTGCGTGCGTGCGTGCGTGCGTGCGTGCGTATGTGTGTGTGTGTGTGTGTGTAACAGATTAGAAAAGAAACGTTCCTTTTTGTTAATAAATAAGTCATTGTGAAAAAATTGTGAAAAAATAGACGGGAGCTGTAAAGTGGACATTGACGACTGAATTAGCGTTTATTTGAACCGAAAACGCTCCAAAAAAAAAAGAAGATAATGTATGCTGATCACATTTGTAAATAAATGTTGAAGAAAGAAATACTATGTGAATGGTATTGTCTTATAGAAGGTCAAAACATACTGTAAATTAAACTTATTATTTATTTAAAGGTACATGCCCACGCAGCAGGTTACACTGTACTACTACTTTTCATTTTCTGTCATGCCTTATATGAGCCATTTGACTACCCACTAACGAGTTATTTTCAATTACGGCGCGTGTTAATTGGTGTTAAATCGCATTTTATATGCCGCGACCAGAAAGGGTATTTTCCGACCTCATGCTATTTTTACCAATACGCGTCACGTGACACGGTCAATCATATCACATCTTTGACATGCGCAGTGAAGTATCGGAAGTTGAGAAGAAAAATCTATGTTCGAGTCCAAATCTCAATCTCCACGTAACTCTTTCCATTTGGAGATCTGGTCGCCAATATTAACCACTCTCTCTCTCTGTACTGCCTGTCCCTCAGACATTTCGCCTTTGTTTTGGCCGACGCCGTTTCATACAATTTCCGTCCTGGACGTTTCGACATGTTGATATTCTTGTTTACATATTGGGTAGCCTACTGGCGCGCGTAGTATACTGCGCATGCGCACCGCAAGCCGTGATGTGAAAGTCGTCGTCCCCGCACATTTTCAAAATAGACTGTTACCGCCGCGCGTTGCTAACAGTAAATTGATAATTAATAAATGATTATATTTGTATAGCGGGCACTCGTAATTTTTAGAACTGGTGGAATAGTGACATAATTATACACTTATTTAATTCCTATAAAGAACAGTTTGTGCCTACTGCGTGGGCATGCACCTTTAACATGAACTAAAAAATCCCAGATACCAAAGCTGTTTCTGCCTTTACTTTCGCTGCATTCGCTCAGTTCCGCGTTTTGTCTGCTGCTACAACATCGGAGAATGCCGAATATAGTTCGGTAAAATTCGTGGCTAATTTTTATTATTATTATTATTAAATAACCCCCCCCCCCCCCCCCCCAACCCCCCCCCCCCCCCCCCCCCAAAAAAAAAAGAAGATATTTATTTGAAAATCGATGTCGGCTAGTTAATATATACTGTTTATAAAAATAGAAACTTATTAGTTATCTGTTTAATTCCGGATAATTCCGAAGCTGTTCCATTGGGGGACTCTCTTCAGTGTTGTGATCAAAGCAACTTCAGTCTTCCTAACGACAACACAATTTTGAAATTCAGTAACTTCGTAAGCTATATTCAGTATACTTTCCGATGTTATCTACATTTTGTTTTAGAAGCATTTGGCCCTTCCAAACGCAGCTCAAGATTTGTTTACGTTAAAATAAATTTTACACTTTCAATCATATGTTCAACCTTGTTTCACTGAATGGTAAGTTTTCATATACGCGTAATGGCCCTGTCACACCAGAACGTTTTAGGCCAACGCGTGAGTAACGTGTTAAAAATAGTTGATACGATGGTAAACGCTGAACTTTCATAGAAAAAGTCAAGTGGAACCATGATTTCAGCGTGTCCATAACGCGTTGATAACGGGTTCATAGCGTATGCCAGCGCGTGAGTAGCGTGTGAGGAACGTGTTCAGCGTGTGAGGAACGCATCACTGATTTATAGATAAAATATGACAGCGTATCGCCAGTGATGAAGAGGTACCAGCGGCACCCTATATATATATACAGATACCCCAACACATTGGATAATACGCTATCAATACGCTAGCACACGCTGAATGCGTTACCTGGTCGTTAGGTACCAGTCCACCTGAAAAAGGCTTAGTTTCGTAGTTTGCCTATGGGCTTTTTACTGAATATTCCAAAACTGCCTGTCTGTGGCGATTGAATGTGACTTAAAATTAAATACTCCCCATCCTATGCTATTTTCAGCTGACAAAAGCAAGTATTTGTAAAATTATGTGCCAAACTGTGATCTGGGCCATTTAGTGAGCATATTCAGATTAAAATTGTACGTATCTTCCGCTCGAAATGTGTGTTTGTTGTTTGGGGCGCCATTTTAACAGTCTGAAACAGAGGTTTGTGGCTCGAAAACAAAACACTCAGTACCAGTACAGACTATGATCAGTGTGGGCAGGTATACATGTAGACTTGATTCACACATTATTTGTTGGTGCAAACTCCGCACGTCACATAGCTTTCTGGCGCCTTTAGTCCAGCGGCCATGACGGAATAAGTGCAGAAATTGACCACCACATGCTAACTTTCACACATTATAAATGCTCTTAGCTGTATGCCAATTTGATTTGTGTAGCTACTAAAGTTTCTTGACATATAATGTAACAGGTGTATACAGCAAACAGCCTCTGTGAATATATGAAGAGGATATCTGAGAAAAAAACTTGCGGAAGTGCTCACTCGGCCAAGAATTGCTAAAAAATTCTAAAATCTTGGTGGACTGGTACCTTAGGCAGTCGTTGGGCGCGCTAGAGGGTCGTTACACATACGTTGACCAACGCTACAAGCGTGCTAGCAACCCTCCAACCAGCGTGTCGCCAGCGTACGCCAGCGTGTGAGTAGCGGTTTGGTAACGATCGTCTAGCGCGTTCGACGCGTGAGTAACGACCCTCCAGCGCGCCGCCAGCGTGTGCATGTTGAACAATTTAGTTTTGCCTCAGCGTGTGACAGCGTGTCCCAGCGTGTGAGTAACGCGCTCAGCGTGTTGCCAACGCTGGCCTAGCGTTGGTCAGCGTTTGCCAAAAACGTTCTGGTGTGACAGGGCCATAACATAAAGCGGGCTACTTCGTCGCGCGTATTAGCCGCCATGTTTAAAAATATCGAATCACGTGACACGCAGTGATTTGGTTGGCTAATAGGAAATGACGTCAGTCTCTAGTAACCAACCAAACAACTGCGTGCACGTGATTGAAATATTTTCTAAGATGGCGGCTAATATTCATGTAGAATGAGGAAGTGAACGTGTTTAATTTTAAAAAGCGAATTTAGGTTAGTGAGACGCATTTTTAGTGCAGTTTACACTCGAAATATTTGAGATTTATGTTAATGTATTAGCAATTGTAAAATATATGCCAAAAAAACCACCCCAAGCAGCGATTTCGACACGCTGTAGCACGTTGTACAGGCGAGTAACCATTACGCCTTCACGTTGTTTTTTCTTTCAATGGTGACGAATGCGAGTTTTGTACCTTTCATAATTACATAATCTTCAGAACCGGGCGCATTTGAATTATTTTGTACATTGTTTAGAAGGGTGTTTCATGTATATAAAAACAATAATTGACCATCCAAGACACGCTAGAATCACCTGTGCTTTTTTCCAGTAACTGTTTCGGATTTCTCCCAAACAACTAACAGTACCAGCCCCATTGCGTCCACAGGCATTCGGCGTGTTTCGGCTTATATCGGTATATATATAAACAAGGCTTCTAACTTTGGTGGGACACGACCTCGTATCATAACAAAATAACATGTTTAACATGATTGTAATTTGCTATGCATTCTATGTATTTCTGTAGGATAAACGATAATTCTCAAATGATCATATTAACTTTCCGCCAAAATATTCACATTATCGTTAATAAAATCGCGGAATGTGTTATGATACGAGGTCGTGTCCGACCAAAGTTAGAAGCCTTGTTCATATATATATAGAGTTATACCGGTAAAAGCCGACACACGCCGAATGCCTGTGATTGCGTCATAATCAGGCTTTCAATCCTTACAAATGTATCCCCAACTACGTTCTTTCTGCAAAAGTCAAGATCAAATTGGTGATAACACACGATTTATTCCAGCCAAAACATAGGGGAGGATCTGGAGGGGGTTCAGGGGGTTGCACCCCCCCCCCCCCCCCACGGAGTTTGTTTACATAGATCACAATTTACCACCAGTTGGAGTCTGGATTTAAATGCCGTAAAACACAGGAAAGTGCATTTCTGGACATCTAGATTTCAAAATCTGTCCTGGGGGGCATGCCCCCGGACCACCCTAGAATACTCGCTTCACTCTGTGGAGCTCGTAAATAGGACAACCCGCCCATGACACACGTGCATACATATTTATAGTTCGTCATGTTGTTGTTTTTGTTGATAATACAAATTATACTGTACTTGTATGCACTCATATACCACTGTGTGGTCTGAGACTATTGCGAATAAACGCTTTTTTCTGTTCTGTTCTGTTCTGTTCTGTTCTGTCTATAACCTTGCAATACACGTTTAGGACATATGCAATGTGCATGAACACGTGGTTACAACAACAACAACGTCGCCCATTCCAAAGTAAGTATTATTTGATATGTTGCTTAATATGCAACGGATTTTGCAAACGCGCCTGCACAGACTTATGTCGTTTTTGCGAAGAATCGATTTCCGTGTCGAAATCGATTCTTCGCAACAAACGACAGAAGTTTGGGCGAAAATACAGAGACCACCAAATACAGCTTAACAAGACGCGTTTGATGCGCCATATTTCATCAAAATCCGTTATGTAATAAGGACACTATAAAAGAATACGTACTTCGAATCGGTACTTGTTGTTGTTAGTACCACGTGATCATACACCTTGATATGAGACCCCTGATTATCATAAGATTCGAACATAATTTCTGCCTAAATGTGATGGAGTATATGTACATGTATAGCATACGTTACTGAGCTCCAGATAAGGAATTTGTAATCGAGTTTTGTCACTCCATCATTTTTGAAGCAATTGGGTATTTCAAAATTTTAATTGGGTAAAATAAAATCACAGTACTGTTTCCACATCAACAGACACGAATTATTGACTAGTTTGCTTCGAAATGAAAACATGTCTTGGCATTTCATTAGAATTGTCTCCTTGGAAATTTTGGCAATTTTAATTGGGTATTTAAGCAAATGCACAGCTTATCTGGAGCTCTGCATGGTTACATGTACGTGAACATAGCCTCGTTACTGTATCCTATACGGCACATGGATTGGTTAACTCGGCCATCTTTATGTTTGCCAGCCATCACCTCTTCTGGCATTTGACAAAGAACTGGCAATAATGATAAGTAGAACATATGATATAAGGTAGCTATTAAATCATACATAGAAAAGCCAGGATAACGGACTCCTATGAATTATATTACACCAAACTGTACTTCAAGTCAGATATTGGTGTACTTTTGCCAACAATCTCAAAATTTACATAA
The DNA here is from genome assembly GCA_029237695.1 of Conchocele bisecta. Taxonomy (NCBI): domain Eukaryota; kingdom Metazoa; phylum Mollusca; class Bivalvia; order Lucinida; family Thyasiridae; genus Conchocele; species Conchocele bisecta. The sequence continues at coordinate 19,984,680 of CM055273.1, read as the reverse complement.
GCTATGGTTGACGTATACACTTTTCCTAGACACTGTATGTGCTATAATTTATATGGGCCAGATATACTCTCCCCATATGAAGCTCCACTGCAATATTGTAATAGTGTCTAATAATAGAATACAGTATTTGGGTATATATGGTATGTGGTGTGTGGTTAGACAGGTAATAGTGACACACTGTGCTATTTTCTGTGTATGAGGCTATAATCAATGGTGATTTGTGTTGTTAAAAAACAGGTACAAAACTGTCCAGAAAACTGACATATTTTACAGTTTGGTGTAATATAATTAATAGGAGTCCGTTCCATTTTCTATGTATGAGTATCTACATCATACGATATGTTCTACTTCGCATTATCAGTTCTTTGTCAAACACAAGAAGAGGTGAAACTGGCTGATGGCTGGAATACACAAAGATGGCCGAGTTGGCCACTCCATGTGCCGTATAGGATACAGTAACGAGGCAGTGTTCACATATGTTATACATATATTCCATTTACGAAGCATTTATATTTGACTCAAACAATGATCAGGTATAGAAGGGGTCTTTAACGATTTCAACATTACAACCCTCAATAGCGGTGTTTGCAAACAAATTGCAGATGCTGATGAGACAGCTCATTATGAGCTGTCTCATCAGCATCTGCAATTTGTTTGCAAACACCGCTATTATGAGCTGCCTCATCAGCATCTGCAATTTGTTTGCAAACACCGCTATTATGAGCTGTCTCATCAGCATCTGCAATTTGTTTGCAAACACCGCTATTATGAGCTTTCTCATCAGCATCTGCAATTAGTTTGCAAACACCGCTATTATGAGCTGTTTCATCAGCATATGTAATTTGTTTGCAAACACCGCTATTATGAGCTGTCTCATCAGCATCTGCAATTTGTGCAAAATCATTTTCATATTTTTCAGAAAACAAAACATAAATGAACGAATCTGAACAAATTTTGCGACGATTGGATTGGTAGGACATTTAACATATCAAAATCCATTCCATTAGTTAGGGGTGAAAGGGTTAAACTTATAGGACCTATTAACTTTTATGCACCGTCTATCAATATATATATAAGGTTAGAATACACCAAATATATTATATTACTATATAATTTAACCGAATCCCATCCAGTAAGGCCAGTCTCTCCTACTTTCACTATTCGTATGGATGCTGTGGGACCTACTTATACATGACATTCAGCCACTCTGTACTGGTTCTGCATGAATTAAACAATAGGTTCACTTACTCCTAAGTAAGAAAAATCCAACCTCGTCATATCCCCCAATATTGTTTACATTTGTTGGCCACGGAATCTCTACAGGTTCAGTGTTTTCTTTTAAATGTTACACATATGCTGAAAACTGGTGTTAAAATCACGCGAAAATGGATCAAGATTTGCAAGCAAACTCTGTGACCTCAAAACGCCTGCATTTTGTTTTTATACCAGACTACTTTTGCATACCCCCTTGGCGATTTCGCGCCCTTTAGTATTCTCTAACCTATAACATATGTCCAATAGTAGACTCTAGTGTTGAAATAGTTAAGGATGCATTCTATACAAGAAGAGGTGAAATAACAGGTCAACATTTTCACTCTTGAAAAGTATTAATTTATTCTCGCTAACTTTTGATAGCCAACATTTAGTTCAATAACATGCATTCATAATCTGTTTATAAACATTTACTTTGACTATTCGTACGTGAGAAAATCACACAATTTTAAAATTACCAACAAAGAAAGCTTAATCACCTAGTGTGATTTAAACGTTCATCTCGTACACATAGGTCTAAACCTATATCAAGGTGCATGATCACGTGGTTACAACAACAACAACGTCGCCCACTCCAAATTAAGTATTATTTGATATTTTCTTTAATATGCAACGGATTTTGATGAAATATGGCGCAGAAAACGCGTCTTCATGAGCTGCATTTGGTGGTCTATGGAGTTCGGCACAGACTTATGTCGTTTTTGCGAAGAATCGATTTCCGTGTCTACCGACACGGAAATCGATTCTTAGCAAATACGAAAGAAGTTTGGGCCAAAGTACAGAGACCACCAAATGCAGCTGAACAAGACGCGTTTGATGCGCCATATTTCATGACAATCCATTACGTAATAAGGACAATATCAAATAATACTTACTTTGGAGTGGGCAAGATTTCAACACTTTCAGCCACTGTTGTTGTTGTTATAACCACGTGATCATGCATCTTGTATATGGTATGTACACTGTAGCATTGGCGATCCCAGGGGCGGATCCAGGATTTCAGGTTAAGGGGGCAATACCTACCGTTTCCGAGCAGAGAAATATCAAAATACGTTATATGGCATTTTATTTATCAGGTAACGATTCATGCTGCAGGATGGGGAAATATAAGATTTGTTTTGTCGAAAAAACAACAACACGGACTTGATTTTGTTGCGTCATTACGCTGACGTCATTCTGTAGCGTCAGTGTGACGTCGTTCGACCACTGAAATTCCATATACGTACTTGTATATTTCTTTCAGTGATACTAGTTCCGTGAACAATGTGCATGATCACGTGGTTAGAACAACAACAACAATGACTGAACGTGTTGAAAGCGCGCCCACTCCAAAGTATATATTATTTGATAGTTTCCTTAATATGCAACTGATTTTGATGAAATATGGCACAGCTGCATTTGGTGACTTCGGCTCATACTTGTGTCGTTTTTGTGAGGAATCGATTTCCGTGTCAATAGACACGGAAATCGATTCTTCGCAAAAACGACATAAGTTTGGGCCAAAGTACCGAGACCATAAAATGCAGCTAAACAAGACGCATTTGATGCGCAATATTTCATGAAAATCCGTTACATAATAAGGACAATATAAAAGAATATGTACCTTGAATCGGAGGCGCTTTTAGAAGTTTCAGAAATTGTTGTTGTCGTTGTAACCACGTGATCATGCACCTTGGTGAAGGTGATAGGAGATATGTGTAAATAATATAGTATACAAACCTGAATGGGTCAGCAGAAGAAGATGGCTAAGTCCACGAGGGACTTAGCCATCTTCTTCCGCTGCCCCATTCATATTCATTCATACTTACGAAGCAAGTATCGTTGAAAACAATGATACGTCCCTATGAACTAAGTCCTTAACGTGACTGTGTCTCAGATGATGTTTCAGATATCTAATATGTGGTTTTTCGTTTCATGCACAGTAAATGGCATACATAATTTTAAATCAACTACAGCATTTTTTATCACATTACAAAAGAATCAACATGCGTTGTATTCATCATGTTCATGTACATGCTGTCGGAAACTATGGTAAGTAGGGGAGAGAATTATATTTTGGCGTTTTCTCACATTTGTACGGAAGCATGGAGGGGACATGTGTGTTTTTTTATTTATCTCGTGGCCACGAGATAAATAAAAAAAACACACCTAAAGATCTCGTGGCCACGACATAATTCAGGTGTGTGTTTTTTTTTATCTCGTGGCCACGACTTATTATGTCGTGGCTACGAGATAAATAAAAAAAAAACACACCTAAAGATCTCGTGGCCACGACATAATTCAGGTGTGTTTTTTTTATTTATCTCGTGGCCACGAGATAAATAAATAAAAAAAAAACACCTAAAGATCTCGTGGCCACGACATAATTCAGGTTTTTTTTTTATCTCGTGGCCACGACATAATAAGTCGTGGCCACGAGATAAAAAAAACACACACCTGAATTATGTCGTGGCCACGAGATCTTTAGGTGTGTTTTTTTTATTTATATCGTGGCCACGACATAATAAGTCGTGGCCACGAGATAAATAAAAAAAAACACACCTGAATTATGTCGTGGCCACGAGATCTTTAGGTGTGTTTTTTTTATTTATCTCGTGGCCACGACATAATAAGTCGTGGCCACGAGATAAATAAAAAAACACACATGTCCCTTCCATGCTTCCGTACATATGCCAGCAATGAAAGTTTGAAATTTCTTTATTAGTTGTTGTGAAATGATAATACTATACCACATTTAGAAAGAAGTCCCCATTATATACGCAAATGTACACTGTAATCATTATTCAAATACAATAGTTTAGCAACCATCGGTTACAAAACATGTTAAATGTATATTCCCACTCAGTAGGCACATACTGTTCTTTATAGTAATTAAATAAGTGTATAATTGTGTCATTATTCCACCAATTCTAACTAGATGGTCGGTAAATCCGACAACTGCTCCCCGATGACGCCTGGATTGAAAGTCAAAGTCCTTGGCCCTGGGCATTGGTGTAGTATGCTTATAATCTTAATTGGTAACAGAGATAAATTCTGGAAAGGTTTAGCGCAATGTTTTGTTTATTAGTCACAATACATATGTCACAATACATATGTCGATGCTAATTTGAATTGAATTGAATTTAACGTTAAACTTTAACAAAAGGTTTAAAGTCATTTGACATAGACCTTCGGCTCCTGGGCAGCATGGGTATGGTATACAATGAAAATATGGATGGTGATAAATGTGTATTTGAAGTTTCACGTTGATATCGCAAGCGGTCACAGAGATATAGCAATTTGAAAAACGTTAATGTAAAACTCTGACGCCGGACGCCAGACACCGGACGCCGACAAAGCGGTAATATTACGAGTTCTCGCTATACAGATATAATCATTTAGTAATATTTAGTTTACTGATAGTGACGCACGGTGGTATCAGGCTATATTCATAGGCAAATGATGCACGATACGTTTTAATTATTTATACTAATTAAATGCGTCACCTGAAAAAAATCATATTTTCGACAGATTATAAAGTATGTTCATTACACGTCCAAACTAAATACAGAGAATCAATAGTAAAGTCCTTTAACATTCTAATCAAACACGGTTATCGCCCCTTATATCAGTGTGGAAATTTACGTCTGATATAAAATGTATAATAATGCCAATTAATACGTGGGATAATGGTGAATGAATGTTTATTTTGCCAGAAAATGTCATATGTAAACGCTGTGCGTCCCATTTCTCGGACACCTTTTGCTGGCCGCTCGTAACTTCTTTTCGCTTCGTACCCATTCCGTTTCGGCCTCAGTATTTCAAACATTTCTAATACACACAAATATGGCATTGCAACACTACACCACATTTGGCCGGAATGGCAACTCACATACAAAATAATTGAAAATAAATTACAGAGTCGTATATGGTGGTACCAAGATGGGTTGGCAGACATGAATAAAACCACAACTGACAGTTGAACTTTTTTTTTTGGTATCAGGTTAAATCGTCCGCTATCAAATTGTCCACCATTTCGGTCAATTCGTCCGCTACCTCAAACAAGAGGGCCATGATGGCCAGATGATCACCTGACTCCATGAACACCAGAGGAGAATGTGACATTGAGTTCATATGTGTTTTAAAACATTTGAGCTATTTTTAAATGGTGGTCATCTTGGATTAAGCGATGACTCTCATGTTACCAAATCTGAAAATGCTTCGCACAAGGATCTTAACTTACTATGAAGTTTGGCCAGTATCGGCCATGTGGTTCCTGAGAAAAAGACGTTCAAAATCTTGAATAAATAGACCTTTTGGCGGCCATCATGGATGACGTAATTATCCGATTTTGGCAAATAATTCACCAGAGCGATCGCCTCGCTGATACCTTCGATTTGATATATGACATGACCATATTCGGTCAAAAATAAAATTTGACCCCAATTTGACCCCACGGGCCACGCCCATTTTTGACCCGGGGTCACCATTTTAACAACTTTGAAAGAGCATTGTACATCAATCATTCCTACCAAGTTTCGTCGAAATCCGGTGAGCGGTTCATGAGAAGAAGAATTTTTAAGAATTTATGCTATTTTTAGACGGCGGCCACCTTGGATTAGCGATGACCTCCATTTTAACAAATCTGAAAAGGCTTTACCCATGGACCATAACTGTGAAGTTTGGCCACTATGGGCCAAGCGGTTCGTGTGAAGAAGAATTTTGAAATCTCTAATAAAAGAACAATCTTTTGACCTTTCGGCGGCCATCTTGGATGACATAACAATCCGATTTCGACAAAACATGTACCAGAGTCATCGCCTCGTTGATACCTTCAATTTGATATATGACATGACCATAGTCGGTGAAAAAAAAATTGACAATTTGACCCCACGGGCCACGCCCAATTTTGACCCCGGGGTCACCATTTTAACAACTTTGAAAGAGCATTGTACATCAATTATTCCTACCCAGTTTCGTCGAAATCCGGCTAGCGGTTCATGAGAAGAAGATTTTTTTGAGAATTTATGCTATTTTTAGACGGCGGCCATCTTGGATTAGCGATGACCTCCATTTCAACAAATCTGAAAATGCTTCACCCATGGACCATAACTTTTAAGTTTGTCTACCATGTGCCAAGAGGTTCATGTGAAGAAGAATTTTTAAATCTCTAATAAAATAACGAACTTTTGACCTTTCGGCGGCCATCTTGGATAACATAACCTTCCGATTTCGTCAAAAAATTCACCAGTGTCATCGCCTCATTGATACCTTTTATTTGATATATGACATGACCATATTCGGTAAAAAATAAAATTTGATCCCAATTTGACCCCACGGGCCACGACCATTTTGACCCCGGGGTCACCATTTTAGCAACTTTGAAAGAGCATTGTACATCGATCATTCCTATCAAGGTTTGTCGAAATCCGGCTAGCTGTTTATGAGAAGAAGATTTTTTAAGAATTTATGCTATTTTTAGACGGCGGCCATCTTGGATTAGCGATTACCTCCATTTTAACAAATCTAAAAAGGCTTTACCCATGGACCATAACTGTGCAGTTTGGCTACGATAGGCCAAGCGGTTCGTGTGAAGAAGAATTTTGAAATCTCTAATAAAAGAACGACCTTTTGACCTGTCGGCGGCCATCTTGGATGACATAACCATCCGATTTCAACAATGAATTCAGAGTCATCGCCTCGTTGATACCTTCGATTTGATATATGACATGACCATATTCGGTCAAAAATAAAATTTGACCGCGGGCCACACCCATTTTTGACCCCGGGGTCACCATTTTAACAACTTTGAAAGAGCGTTGTACATCGATCATTCCAACCAGGTTTTGTCGAAATCCGGTAGGCGGTTCTTGAGAAGATTTTTGAAGAATTTGTGCTATTTTTAGACGGCGGCCATCTTGTATTACGTATTGACGTCAGTTTAACAATTTTCTAATCCCCCTACCTAAGGACCATGACCATGAAGTTTGGTGACTATATGCCCAATGGTTACCGAGGAGAAGACGTTTGAAAATGTTCACGGACGACGGACGACGGACGGACGACGGACGGACACATTGCGGTAACAATAGCTCACATGAGCTTCGCTCAGGTGAGCTAACAACCAATACCGTAGTTTTTTGTATCATGTCCGCAAAAGACCGAGCATATTTTTAGGTGATTGACTCCCATGTCATAAGCAAAGTACGGTTCTCCCTTACCAGGAGTTTTGGCTGTCACACAGGGAGACTTACAGCAAGAATGCACAAAAGTATTTTCACCGACACTGTCAAAATGAAACGGTATTCTGTATGTAAATCATATACATGTATGAACTATCATGAGACACGCCTCGGACGAAGAATTGTATGTATGGTCCCTAGACACGCCATGTGATTTTGCACCTCCGCCTTCGGACATTTAATTAAATTTCATTAAATACTTTTACAATATTTTCCGTAAATGACGTCAAAAGTTGACAAAGTTTTCAGCGTATTTTATACTTAGCTGAAGAATTCAGTTAATGATCTAGTAATCACTAATGACATGTGTAATGCAGGTATAAATTATTTCTCTGGTAAACAAAACAACAAATAGTATTATGCAGCAAGTTGTACACTAATAATAAAAACACCAATAATATGTTTTAATTCACTTTAATCCGTAATGAATAATGGTAATTACTACAATATAAATAATACTAAATAGTCAATGAAATTAAGGGGAATAATTATGTTAATATCACTAAAATAGAACACTTTCTTCTGACATGATGTTGGAATAATGTGAATGAATAAGTACAGTTTAAGAGATTTGTCTTTTCAAGTACATGTTGTTTTAAAAAATGTCTCGGCGAATATAACTGCGATATTTGAATTATTTAGTTGATTTTTAAAATCATACATGTATCTCACTGAACTGAATGTGTTGACATAAAAAGAACCTGTGAGCCTTCTGGCTGTACATGTACATTGTAAGTTGCCCTGCGTGACAGCAAGAATATTTGGGTTAGGTTGTTCCATTTTGTCATCATCAATACATTTCTCTATCTGACCAATGTGACCCACTTATCCAATGTGTTTATATGACCTTGTTAAACAGACATAAGACACGAATGCCTGTGTCACATTTTAGGGGTGGTGGATAGTCAATATGTTGATAGGTTGGTGTAATCAGAGCTCCAGATAAGTTTTGTATCTAAAGAATATTGAACCCTGATATCAAATTCAGTGCATATTTTATGTTTACAAATGTAACATTCATTTGCTAGCTTATTAAATAGGTAAAAAGTGATAAAAAAGAAAAGCAAATTAAAAAATTAAAAAATTCACTTATTTGAGCTGCAAAAAGCAAACACTGTTTTCTTTTTGCAGGTCAATTAAGTAAATTTTCAACTTTATTACACTATTTGAAATTCAATGCATATTTTCACATTGCTATAATTCCAGCACAAAAATATTTACACAATTCCCTAACATTTGATTGGCCCGTAGCAAGTCTCTGTCCAAAATGTATATCCCAGTAAACTCCCATGCCGAACTACTTTCCGTAATCGTGAGGCGCAGTTAAAATAATTGTTAAGAAAACGGAAAATAAACACATTTTCTTGATGAATTTCTTTCAAATGCTGGAATTATAAGGAATGAATGGCCTTTTTGTGGAATTTATCGGGGATATAAACTTGGAAAAGTCGCGGGAATACTGGACGAGGCCTTCCGGCCTTCGTCCAGTATTCCCGCGACTTTTCCAAGTTTATACCCCGATAAATTCCACAAAAAGGCCATTCATTCCTATAATGCGGAGTATTTTGTACTCCCACTTTTGATAATCAATGCGTATGCTGCTAAAATAAGTGTAAAATACGCCTTATCTGGAGCTCTGTACTGTTTGAGACATGTTGAAAAAAAATAAAATTGTAGTCATTGTTTAGTCACTGTATATGCATGTCTAAAACAGTATTTTACACCACCCTATCATCATGACAACTGCCTGCGGCTGACAATAGTAAAGTTATGGAATATGCAGGGATTCCGCTGGGGAAAATAAAAAAATCGCCACTTCAAAAATTCAAAAAAAAAAAGAAAAAAAAAAAGGAATAATCAATAGAATAAAAATAAGCAATTGGCGATTCAAAATTACAATTTTCAAAAAATTGTAATTTTTTATCGCCAATTGCGAAAGTGGCGATCGCCAGCGGAATCCCTGAGTATGGTACTGTAACGGTTATTGTGTTCACATTCAGAGTTGAGCTGTGCCCGCGCCCAGATTGCTCTATATCAGAACACCGAATACTGTAGACACTGATCAGACTGCGAATATCTGCAGGCCGGGTTGGTTAAGCAGTGACTGCAAGCGGAGTAATACGGTTATATCAGGTCGTGAACCAGCACGTGACCGCAATACATCGAGTGCACGTCTACGGAACGCTGGATGACAGCGGGGTAACCAAGGGGAGTGTCTGGAAATAAATGTTGAAGTTATTGTATTTGTATCAAACTTATAACAAAGTTTACAAAACATATCAATCATATTTATCTCAGGTTTCCACCGTATCCGTGCAATAAATTAGTTAGATAATGTCTACTCGTTGAATATGGTTAGTTAACAGCGCGTGGAGGATTTTAGGCGCCCGAAATACGTCTGCCTAGCGGCTCGACGATTTCCGGCCCTCTAAATTACCCCCATGCACTGTTAGCTAACCTACGGAAGCCCATTAGGGCCACTTCACTTCTTTTTTTTTTTTTTTATCTTTTCTTGAATTTTCGAGATCTTTTCTTGAATTTTCTAGATACTTTCTTGAATTGTAAAATGATTGACCCCGGGTCACCATTTTAAAAATTGTTAAAATGGTGACCCGGGGTCAAACATTTTACAATCTCGCGTTCTCGCTATATCGAGCATATATTGATCGCGAAAATGTGAAGTATGATCACGAGATTTCGAGACGAAAATACGAGATTCTATCCTATCCAATCTTGCTTTTTGGCAACCTCTCCCCCAGAGATGGAAGATCGCGCATTTTTGCTTCATGATCTCATCAACACGCATGAGCAAAACTAACCCGAATTTTCTGTCTGTAACACGGGGAAAGTCGCCCTGCGTTACCTGCGTTTTATAATTCGGATTACAGCAAAATATATTTCCAAAAGCGGAAGGCGAGATGGCCGCCGTCTAAAAATAGCATAAATTCTTAATTCTTCTCATGAACCGCCAGCCGGATTTCGGCGAAACTTGGTAGGAATGATCGATGTACAATACTCTTTCAAAATTTTTAAAATGGTGACCCAGGGGTAAAAAATGGGCGTAGCTGGCGGTTCATGAGAACGAACATTTTTGATTAGCGACGACCTCCGTTTTAACAAATCTGAAAAGGCTTCATCCATGGACCATAACTGTGAAGTTTGGCCACCTTGGGCCACGCGGTACGTGTGAAGAATAATTTTGAAATCTCTAATAAAATAACGACCGTTTGACCTTTCGGCGGCCATCGTGGATGACATGACCATCCAATTTCAACAAAAAATGTATCAGAGCGATCGCCTCTTTGATACCTTCGATTTGATATAGACATGACCATATTCGGTCAAAAATAAAATTTTACCCACATTTTACCCCACGGGCCACGCTCATTTTTGACCCCGGAGTCATCATTTTAACAACTTTGAAAGAGCATTGTACATTGATCATTCTTACCAAGTTTCGTCGAAATCCGGCTAGCGGTTCATGAGAAGAAGATTTTTTAAGAATTTATGCTATTTTTAGACGGCGGCCATCTTGGATTAGCGATAGCCTCCCACGGGAACGAATTGTTAATTCGTGGGAACGAATTGTTATATCGTGGGAACGAATTGTTGAATTAAGGGAACGAATTGTTATTTCATGAGAACGAATTAATAAAAAAGAAAATCCATGTCCCCTGCGGGGCTCCGTAATCTGGAGCTATGTTGGGCGCAAATATACTACTGTCTGTTTCACGAAACCTGCTCAAAGTTTACGGATATATGTTTGTGTGTTTATTGGTGTATAACGGCCTATCAACAGCTAAGGTCATGTAAGGCCGGGAAAACGATCCTGTTTTAACCTGCTGCATTGGAGGGAAAATCCCAAAATCAGAACGGAATATTTACATCGAGAAACAATATATTCAGCCCTGAAATTAGAATAACCTGACCTTGTGCCAGGTCCATACCACACCAAGTCACTTGGCCCCTTCCCCTAAAATAGGATTACGAATAATCGTAATACTCACATAAGGGGTATAACCAGATTCAACTGTCACATACAAAATTCCAAAGACGTATGTGAGGGCCAAACCAGGTCTCCAGTCGGAATTCCGGTAAGGATGAACCCCGATCGTTAAATTACCCATCGCATGCTCCCACCTGCCACCCACCACGGATATATGAACAACGCAAAAACAATATTGTTTTTGATAATATTAAATGTTTTAAAAATTTAAGAGTGAGCCTTCTTTTTATTTCGTGAACTTTGGTCAAATATTGATATTCAATATTTGCGAAAACATGGGGATTTAAGATGGGGACTTTTTTCTAATTTCAGAAATAGTGGACCGATTATCAAATTTCCATTTTTTGTTCCTTTTTTTAATCCTCTCCCAGCTCCTCCACCTGCTTTACCCCCATTTTAAATTCCCATAAACAAGTCAAATTATCGTAATAAAGTCAATATTTGACCAAATTTTACGAAATAAAAAGATTGCTCATTCTCAAATTTCGATAAAATTTAATAATTTCGAAAAAAATAAATCATTTGTATATGGCCGTAAAACTTGGACAACTTTAGTGAAACAGACAGGTAAGGTTTCTTTTGACAACGGGGGGGGGGGCGGGGGGGGGGGGGCAAAATTGACATTTATCAGGTTATCAGGTAACGGGCTCTGTTTTGGCCGAATACGTACGAACTGATACATATTTCTTGCATTGCCCTGATACTAATATCCGGGTCACAACAGTCCGCGATCTATTCAACGTAAACGTAGTCATAATTGCTCATTCTGTCCTGATAAATAGAATACCATGCTAGTGTATTTAGATACCAAGTTTATCAGTCTCGGTTCGAAAACGGTAGGAATTCCTCGGCGAACCTCGGAATTCCTACGTGTTTCCTAGCCTTGCCTGATAAACTTGATATCAAAAGACACTAGCCTGGTATTTGCTATATCATTATCGTGCCCCATGGTATGTCTGGGGTGGGGTGGGTGGAGTATGGGTGTTCACAGCCTTCATGACATACACAGATATCTGTATTACACCGACATACACACACTTTTCACATGTACACTAAGTTGTAAAATATCTAACTGACGAAAATAAATTTTATTTAAATCTTGAAGTTTGATTGTTCAGCTTGAGGAAGCCGGTTGCCACGCAACAGCGCCGCCAGTCCGTGACGCTTCCATTATCTGCGGTCAATGTCATATATCTCCTCCTTGCTGTGACCTTCAGAATCGGCTGAGGGCGAAGGTCGTTTCCGCCTACCGGGCCCGTATGCGCCGAATAAATCGTGTTCAGCTGAAATATGTTGCCATGGTTACTGGTAATTCAAAATGGGCCCGGCCCTGTAGCCGAGTTCATCTACATACACTTATCTACCAAAGTGTACATTACGGGAGTAATTATTTGTACTGTAATGCATTATTTCATATAAATCAAACTCCTGTTTATATTCGATGATTAACATTAAGCAGCATTCTAGTTCTGAGTACATAAACACTACATTACATTACATTACATTAGAGTTATGACAACGTACATCGTTTCTAAATTTGCGTTTGAAGCGTTGTTTGTTTACTTTCTTCTTCCTAAGGATTTGGCTAATACACACTTTATTAGGAGAGTTTATGATAATATTTTGTCTGATTTAGTAGATTATTCTTTCAATAACAATATAGCGAAGTATAAACTTCGCTTCGCTATATTGTGTATAAGTGTATGCAAGTTCACTATGGGAATGAATGGCCTTTCTTTTTGGAATTTATCGGGGTATAAACTTGGAAAAGTCGCGGGAATACTGGACGAAGGCCGGAAGGCCTCGTCCAGTATTCCCGCGACTTTTCCAAGTTTATATCCCGATAAATTCAACAAAAAGGCCATTCATTCCTTATAATTCCAGCATTTGAAATAAATTCATCAAGAAAATGTGTTTATTTTCCGTGTTCTTAAGAATTATTTTAACTGCGCCTCACGGTTACGGAAAGTAGTTCGGCGTGGGAGTTTACTGAGATATAAATTTTGGACAGAGACTTGCTACGGGCCAATCAAATGTTAGGGAATTGTGTAAATATTGTTGTGCTGGAATTATTGTGGTGTAGCGATGTGGTGTCTCCTTGAATTTATTTATACAAATCTGGTCCAAATTATGTAGTTTACGACCTTTTTGCTTATAAAAAGAGCGAATATAGCATTATTTGTTGTGAAAACGAGTCGATAATTATAGTGATTTCGACTAGTGCTGATCCAAATCATCTCTCATATCTACACAATCTGATCTGGGACTACATTGTTTGCAATATTTTCACACGTATTACTGTTATTACAATCATTGTATACTCGGATCAATCTGCACAGATGTGCAGTCTGATCTGGGTCTACCCTGTTCGCAAAACTCAATGTGTGTGCTATTCAGTAAGAAATAATTGCTGAAATACAACATAGGACCGGATCACTATAAATAGGTTTGCAAAGGGAAATAACTAGCTACGATCTCTCATTGCCTGTAAAGCGGAAAACGTGCATATACATGTAGCAGTATTCATACTGTACATAAATACATTAGCAGTCATTATTTTATTTTAATTAGAAAATATTGCATTCCATAAAATTAATAATATTAATTAATTTATGTATTAATTGGAAGTAACAGATATTTTTCCAAATTGGTATAGTACATGTATAGCGAAAATGTCAAATTATGCCAGACCAATTTATCTCCCCTGTTTGTCATAGTTTCCGATAGTGTGTATACTTGAAAGTTTCCGGATCAATCAGTGTCGCTTGCCAGTGCTGTACTGAACAGTAAATAATGCATACATTATTATAATGTGAGTGGTATATTCAATATGGATTCAGTGGTATATTCAATGTGAGTGGTATATTCAATGTGTATTCAGTATCGCACTGTTAAGTGATGGTGATTGGTTTCCGGATCAATCAATGTCACTTGCCAGTGCTATACTGAACAGTAAATAATGCATCCGTTATTATAATGTAAGAGGTAAATTCAATAGGTTAATGTGCATTCAGTATCGCGCTGTCAAGTGATGGTGATTGGTTTCCGGATCAATCAATGTCGCTTGCCAGTGCTATACTGAACAGTAAATAATGCATCCGTTATTATAATGTAAGAGGTAAATTCAATATGTTACAGTCCATTCAGTATCGCGCTGTCAAGTGATGGTGATTGGTTTCCGGATCAATCAATGTCGTTTGTCAGTGCTATACTGAACAGTAAATAATGCATCTGTTATTATAATGTAAATGGTAAATTCAACATGTTAAGGTGCATTCAGTATCGCGCTGTCAAGTTATGGTGATTGCCATGGTTTCCGGATCAATCTATGTCGCTTGTCAGTGCTATACTGAACAGTAAATAATGCATCCATTATTATAATGCAAGTCGTAAATTCAATCGGTTAATGTGTATGCAGGTGTTAATCGAGTATTGTATGTTCAGTATCGCACTGTCAAGTGATGGTGATTGGTTTCCAGATCAATCAATGTCGATTGCCAGGGCTATATTGAACAGTAAATAAAGCATCCGTTAGTATACTGTAAGTGGTATATTCAATGTGTTAATGGGTGTTCAGTATCGCACTGTCAAGTGATGATGATTGGTTTCCGGATCAATCAATGTCGATTGCCAGGGCTATATTGAACAGTAAATAAAGCATCCGTTAGTATAATGTAAGTGGTATATTCAATGTGTTAATGGGTGTTCAGTATCGCATTGTCAAGTGATGGTGATTGGTTTCCGGATCAAACAGTGTTGCTTGTCAATCTGATATTTAACACATTGTCAAATCAGTTTGCATAATAAAGTCTTGTTTTCAATCAATATTGAATGCTACTGTGTGATCGTTTCTGGTTTTCGGATCAAGCACGATCACATTCTCACGGCGTATGAAGTCGTTGTATGCTCCATTGTGCTATCTTCCTTTCTTTTCTATTACGTTATATTCTAAATGAACACCAAAACCATTACTTTAGAACGTGAAGTATTGGATATCAACATTATTACGAAACAGTGAATATGTATATGCTAGTGCATCATGCGCCTCTGTAGGCTGGCTGTTATCATCAGTTGTAACTTCTTGTAATATGTATATGTGTAACAGGTTGCACTATAAATGAACTATATACCTATATGTATAGCGCATGTTTTGGGGGAAATTTCATCATCTGAAATTATGCGATTGCTTGATAAATGTCATTTACTCTGTAGGAAGCGAAAAAACCACATACAGTGAAACCTCTCTAAACCGGACACACTGGGAGGTCCCCAGGGTGTCCGGTTTAGAGAGGTTCCACTGTAATTCCGGTGTTAACCCGAAATGTCTGTCTGTAACGCAGGGCGACAGTCGCCCTGTGTTATAGACAGACAATTCGGGTTATTCCGGTGTATGGGCATTGAAATACATGACTCTGTGCTTTGCAATCATGAACACCAATGAATATCGTTATTCCGGTGTATGGGCATTGAAATACATGACTCTGTGCTTTGCAATCATGAACACCAATGAATATCAGAGAAATAAAATGTGACAGTGAAATCTGTCATAATTTAGTGCATCGATGTCGCAGTGGTGTCCGGTTTAGAGAGGTTTCACCGTATTGTATATCCGAGATAGCCATTTCCGTTTTATCAGGCTTCGTTTTTCTTATGAAATCAGTAAACTCGTTTAATAGATATCATAAATCAGCACTCCTGTAAGATCCTCTATATATATAAAGCAGTACAAATAATAATAATATTCTAACAGTGTTAATCCACGCCGCCCAAACCCCCACCCTCCCTGGTGTATGCAGTCGGGAAAGAATCAACGATAGGCATATTAAATGCAAAATTAATATTTCTCTAACGGGCCTACAATGTTCGCAAATTCAATATGTCCGTTATATTTGTTCAGACTGTCCCATATTAGTCGGCTACACATAAGACAAGCTATGAGATTTTGTACCTAAGAAGATGTGCGATATCTCATGAAAACTACTTACAAAATTTACGATATTTTCCGTAAATGACGAAGAAAGTTGACGAAATGTTCAGAGTAAATGCGGAATAATATTCCGCATTTGCTGTGAAAATTTCATCAACTTTCGTCGTCATTTACGGAAAATATCACAGTTTCTGTAAATATTTTTCATGAAAAAGCGCACATCATCTTAGGTACCCAATCACATAGCTTGTCTCATATACGTACCTATTAATGCGTGAGCTATTTTGGAGGCAGCCTGTACCCATGATCTGTACCCTGCATATGTCATTAGTCGGCTACACATAAGAGAAACTATGCGATGTTGTACGTAAAAAGATGTGCGATATCTCATGAAAACTACGATATTTTCCGTAAATATCGACGAAAGTTGACGAAATGTTCACAGCAAATGCGGAATAATATTCCGCATTTGCTGTGAATATTTCATCAACTTTCGACGTCGTTTACGGAAAATATCACCGTTTCTGTAAAAAAATAATATGAAAAAGCGCACACCATCTTAGGTACCCAATCACAATGCTTTTCTCATATACCTACCTATTAATGCGTGAGCTATTTTGGAGCCAGCCTGTACCCGTGATCCGTACCCTGCATCTGTCATATGGTGGTGACCTCTCCGCACCCTGTAAATACACACACGGACGGGTGAACGGACGGACGCGACACGTGACACCCTTTATGTCGTACATTCATTGTATTCAAACAAAGGAATGACCACCTAGGAAACAATAGGCTTAGGAATACGTTTATTTTGTCTGAGGCCATTTCTCCAACCACCCAAGACCCCGATTGTGCGCCCGGACGGACGGACGGACTACGTGACGCCTCTTAGATGGTACTTTCAAACAAATGAATGGCCATCTTAGAAACAATAGGTGTATGCGGTTACGGAGTAAGTTGTGTTGTTTTATTTTGTCTTAGGCCACACACCGACTATCTAAGACCCGAACGTGTGCCCTGACGGACGGATCTTCCTATGGTACTTTCAAACAAAAGAATGGCCATCTAAGAAACAATAGGCGTATGTGGCTACGGGAATAAGTTGTATTGTTTTCTATCTAAGATGCCGAACGTGCGCCCGGAAAATGTTGCATTCAAATATGTTTTCTTTTGTTGTAGGCTACATCTCCGACCACGTTCCCGGGCGAACTTATGAACGGACAGACGGACGGACGTCCCTACGTGACACCCATTAGGTTGTACATTCTATTGTTGTCAAACAAAGGAATGACCACCTAAGAAACAATAGGTGTAATTGGTTACGGAATATGTTGAATTGCTTTCTTTTGTCTCAGGCCCCACCTTGTTGTTGACCCGGCCCGTTTTGGAATCTTTCCTTCGAAACAAGAACGAATACATAGAGGATATTCATATTTTTGCAACGAATATGACATATATGTTCATTGAGTGGTGTGGAATGTCCATATTTGACGAGTGCAGTTAGGTGACATATGTGTTTCATTGAGTGGTGTGGAATGTCCATATTTCACGAGTGCCGTTAGGCACTCGTGAAATATGGACATGTCACACCACGAGATGAACATATATGTCATATTCGTTGCAAAAATATGAATATTATATTTATTATATACCGCTCCATGGAAATTATCAGTTTTTTAGACTGTATACGGTAATGAATGTGTATTAGTAGTCCGGCACTGCAGGTGCGCGTTATGAATATAGATAGCGGAAGTAGTCGTATTTTCACCGGAAGTTGTTTATTTCATCGATGAGAACATATGACTTTTAACTATGTATTTCATGGGTAGGTATATAATAAAATCAAAGCTTTGGGGGAAATATCAACGTTGAATAGTGTCCTGAAAAAAGAAACGTTTTATGATTCTTCTCTAAAAAATATATAGAATATTAAGAAACTGAAAAAAAAATGAGGCACAAACTGTTCATTTTAGGAATTATATAAGTGTATTCTGGTGTCTATTCCACTAGTTTTAAAATATTATGAGTGCCCACTATACACAGTGATACATGTATAATAATTTAGTAATATTTAATTTACCGATAGAAACGCGCGTTTGTATCAGGCTATTTTGATAAGCAAATGCGGCAGGACGTTTTAAAGGTACATGCCCACGCAGTAGGCACATGTTCTTTATAGGAATTAAATAAGTGTATAATTATGTCACTATTCCACCAGTTCTAAAAATTACGAGTGCCCGCTATACAAATATAATCATTTATTAATTATCAATTTACTGTTAGCGACGCGTGGCGGTAACAGTCTATTTTGATAATGTGCGGGGACGACGACTTTCGCATCACGGGTTGCGGTGCGCATGCGCAGTATACTACGCGCGCCAGTAGGCTTCCCAATATGTAAACAAGAATATCAACATGTCGAAACGTCCAGGACGGAAATTGTATGAAGCGGCGTCGGCCAAAAAAAAGGTGAAATGTCTGAGGGACAGGCAGTACAGAGAGAGAGAGTGGTTAATATTGGCGACCAGATCACCAAATGGAATTAAAGAGTTACGTGGAGATTTAGATTTGGACTCGAATAGAGATTTTTCTTCTCAACTTCCGATACTTCACTGCGCATGTCAAAGATGTGATATGATTGACCGTGTCACGTGACGCGTATTGGTAAAAATAGCACAAGGTCGGAAAATACCCTTTCTGGTCGCGGAATATAAAATGCGATTTAACACCAATTAACACGCGCCGTAATTAAAACTAACTCGTTAGTGGGTAGACAAATGGCTCATATAAGGCATGCCAGAACATGAAAAGTAGTAGATACAGTGTAACCTACTGCGTGGGCATGTACCTTTAAGATTATTATATCACTTAAATGAGTCACCTGAATTTTTTTTATTTTCGACAGATTATAAAGTATGATCAGTGCACATTCAAAAACATAGAGAGAGAACAAATAGTTGATTCCGTTAACCTTTTAAGGAAACACGGCTATCGCCCCTGATATCAAGATTGGCCATTCACGTTTGATATAAACAATACAATGATGCCAACTAACGAAACAATGTCTCCTAGGATGTGGGATTCCAGTAGCAGTGTAGCATCTGTAGCATTGCATTATTTCATATAGAACTAACAAATGCATATATTTCATGATTAAAAGTATGCAGAATTATTATACTGAATTTATTACATTATCACAGCCAAATTGGCTGTGATAATGTAATAAATTCAGTATAATAAAAATTAATAAATTTATCATAAAATTCAAAATTTCTCCCTCAAAGTATACTTTGCTACTAAAGTATACTTTGCAATGTTGATGAAATAGGCTACAGGTTTAACAACGTGACCTACCTCGTTAAATTTCGGTATATTGCTCTTAG
>CM055273.1:19775758-19964371 GCA_029237695.1 Conchocele bisecta | reverse complement strand
TATTGCTCTTAGTATATGTTTTCTCGTCAACTGTCGCAGAGCGTTCATGTGTAGGGGATTGGGCAGTCTGGAAATATAAAATATGAGCAAAATGAGTCATTTATTGATACAAGTCCATACAATGCTGAATTACATTTTGTGTCGTCTGCTGATTATTTTATATCTTCCATTTTTCTCAGCAGAAAATGCTTTGGCAGCATTTAAGAATAATTTCCAGTGGAAATTATTCTAAAGTGCTGCCAGACCATGTATTTATATATGCGCAAAACGAGTCATTCATTGATACAAGTCCATACAATGCTGAATGCTGATTTTTTTTTTCTCGTCAAAACATGCTTTGGCAGCATTTTAGAATCATTTCCAGTGGAAATGATTCTAAAGAGCTGTCAGACCATGTTTTTATCGACAAAGAAGACAAAATATAAAACAACAGCAGACGACAAGGGCTAAGCTGAATTAAAGTGTGTCGTCTGCTGTTTTATTTTATATTTTCCAGTTTTTCTCGGCAGAAACATGCTATGACAGCATTTTATAATACTTTCCATTCCAACGACAGATTTTAAACTGCTGCCATACCATGTTTTTATTGAGAAGGAAGAGAAAATATAAAACAACAGCAGACGACAAGACACTTTTCGTTTCCGGCAATCTTAGGGCTAAACTGGCACGTGAATTCGTCTCTGAAACACTTCCTGAAACGGTTCATCTGCCTGTATGAGGAGAGATGCATGATTTTCCAATGGTTTGACAAGTGTATCTCCGGATAAGCTAGCATGCGCAATGTAACCTGAATGACTATTTGTTGAGACATTTGAACACATGTGACACGCCGTGTGCGACCAGCGTAGCTCCGGATCAGTCTGCGCATCCGCGCAGTCTGATCAGGAGCTGCGCTGTTCGCTATTTAACGGTTCATCTGCCTGTATGAGGAGAGATGAATGATTTTCCAATGGTTTGACAAGTGTAGCTCCGGATAAGCTAGCATACGCAATATAACCTGAATGACTATTTGTTGAGACATTTGAACACATGTGACACGCCGTGTGCGACCAGCGTAGCTCCAGATCAGTCTGCGCATCCGCGCAGTCTGATCAGGAGCTGCGCTGTTCGCTATTTAACGGTTCCTCTGCCTGTATGAGGAGATATGAATGATTTTCCAATGGTTTGACAAGTGTAGCTCCGGATAAGCTAGCATACGCAATATAACCTGAATGACTATTTGTTGAGACATTTGAACACATGTGACACGCTTATGTATGGAAGCGTCTGGTGCCAATGCTAAAATATTTGCATCTCCTAGCTCCTAATTAGGAGATAGTATATCCTAATTAGGAGTTAGTATATCCTAATTAGGAGTTAGTATCTCCTAATTAGGACTTACTATCTTCTAATTAGGACTTACTATCTACTAATTATGACTTAATATCTGTGTCAATTCGAAGCAATGCTAATTATGAGATAGTAAGTCCTAATTAGCAGATATTGAGTCCTAATTAGGAGATATTGAGTCCTAATTAGGAGATACTAAGTCCTATTTAGGAGATGGTAAGTCCTAATTATGAGATACATATATTTTAAAGAACCAACGAAGGACCACGTTGGTCGATTTTCACAAATGGTGTTCATTTCAGCAAATCACATTCGTTTTAGAACGAATATATTAAGTATAAAGCCCTCAGAAGTATGGAAACGAACATCTTCGTCTGTTCGCTTCACACGTCTTTTATTTCTTAACAAAGTATGTTTTGCAGTCCATTGGAGAAGAATATCATGCGCTGGCAAAAAAACGATTTCATGCAGAAAAAAGAAGAACAAGAAATGAGTCTGTCGAACGCGGATGCCACCTGCAGCATATTTGAGAAACTGTGACAAAGTGGTCACCCGAAATTTGAGAAACTGTGACAAAGTGGTTAACCGAAAAGTGTGACGGACAGACGGACGGACGGACATACAGACAGACAGACAGACAGACGGACGGTCCAAACACTATATGCCACCCGTTTCTTCGAAACCCGGTGGCATAAAAATAAGCAGCAGACGACAAACCATATTTCAGCCCTAGAAGGCGTATAAAACGATGATTTGTTTCTTTTTTCCTAATTCGTCTAACATCACGTTTCAGTCACGTGACTGGCGCTGGGCTTTCAAAAAACACTCAGCGTTAGTTATGTCGGCAGCCATAGAGTTAAAACCAGAATCCTTATACGTGCATCCACACAATTTGGGCCACCAGGTTATATAATGGACCTTGCGGTATTTGCAACAATTCGATAGCATTCCCGTCATTGACGATTGCGCGTTAACCCTTTCAACCCTAAGGAACTGGAATGGAATGTGATACGCTAATGTTCCAACCAATCCAATGGTCACAAAATGATTTTCAGATTCGTCCATTTATGAAAATGGGGTGTTTTTGTTCTAAGAAATATTAAAATTACTTTCAAAAAGTGCAGATCCTGATGAGACGGCTCGTTACGAACCGGCTCCTCTGGATCTGCACTGTTTGCATAAACCGCTATAGCGGGATTTCATGTTCAAAGGGTTAACCCTTCCTACGCTGTTGACGGAAATTTCCGTCTGCTGTTTTTCATTTTTGCTTTAATTCTTAACAAAAAAATGGTTTTGTCGAGAAATATTGAAAAGAAAACATTTCCAGCAGACGACAACACTTAATTCAGCTTAATGCCATGACAACATGCCATGACAACATGAGGTATACAACATAATAGTAGGATGACACAATGGCGATACATGTAACAATCAAAATGCATTATATACCTTACATGTACATGATTGTACAATTTCTTAATATAATTATAGATTATTCTTGACAAGATAATGCATTACGATTGTTTATTAATGAGTACTGGAAGAGAATTAGAAACCAAAGAGCGCTTACTATAGGGAGAGCACTGTTCATTCGTAATGATTGCAAAAAAAAATGTGTAATAAGAATGAAATGTGTTAAAGAGACATTATTATATGGCTTAGTCCCAGATCTGTCTGCCCATCACTCGTTCCAGTC
The DNA here is from genome assembly GCA_029237695.1 of Conchocele bisecta. Taxonomy (NCBI): domain Eukaryota; kingdom Metazoa; phylum Mollusca; class Bivalvia; order Lucinida; family Thyasiridae; genus Conchocele; species Conchocele bisecta. The sequence continues at coordinate 19,961,346 of CM055273.1, read as the reverse complement.
GTGTGTAATCGGTGTTTGCAACTGGTATTTCATAAGTTGCTTATTTTACGGTAAATGAAATTAGCATGACAGGACAATTCCGCCTCCGAGCGTCGCCGGAGACGGGACTACGGTGTTGCATGCCTGTTTTACCTTAGCCTAAGAGTCACACCGTTGGCCTCATTAGTGCGAAATCGAAAGTTGAGAGCAACGGCTTAACATACAGAGTACATTTAAATGACATTTGTTATACGGTGTTGCTTTCACAATGTAAAAAAAAAACATGGTGTATTACAAATAATAATACACTCGTGTAATAAATATACATGTTTTACAAGTTATTTTACGCGTACAAGTTCTGTTGTGTTATTAAATACAATATAAGTGTATACTTGTGTCACTATTCCATCAGTTCTAAAAATTACGATTGCCCGCTACACAGATTTTACATTTAGTAATGTTTATTTTACTGATAGTGACGCCCGCTGTTCGACAGATTATAAAGCATGATCATTGCACATCAAAAAATAAATACAGAGAATAAATAGTAATGTCCGTTAACATCTTCAGGAAACACGGTTATCGTCCCTGATATCAGTGTGGTTTACGTCTAATATAAATTGTATAATAATGCCATACAATACGTCGTGTAATGGCGAATGAATGTTTATTTTGCCAGAAAATGTCTCCGATGATGTCTCTGATATAAAGAACAGTTTGTGCCTATTACGTGGGCATGTACCTTTAACCCTTCCAACACCACAGGCATGTATTGGCAAAAACGTGTAGATCCAGATGAGCTGGCTCGTGACGAGCCGTCTCATCAAGATCTGCACCTTTGGCAAGTAATTTTCATATTTTTGAGAACACAAACTACCCATGTTTCATAAATGGACTTGTCTGAAAAACATTTTGTGACGATTGGATTGGTTGCAAAATTAACATATCAAAATCCATTCCAGTTACTTAGGGGCGAAAGGGTTAAAGGCAACGAGTCTCAAATGAAGCATGATGCCTCAGATCTATACTAAATGCATGTTTCGCTGCATGTAGAATAAATGACATACATGCATATCTATCGCACCATTTTATTATATGTTATCTCCCTTGAGATAGCATATTATGTCACGCAGATTTATATGGGGGCACGCCTAAATGGCGAGCACGACCAAGAAACTAGTGCCCTGTGCCAAGTTATCCTATGATGTTTTGGTCTCTCTTACTTTGTATCTAAAACTCTACATATACTATTCTCTATAGTTTTCACAGTTTTGGTCTCAGAATCAGTTACATTCTGGAAAATACGACTCAAGACAGCAGCTATTATCTTTAGTTCTCACAGTTAGGTAGCAGTAACCAGTTAGCTGCCAGTTTCGTACAATTTTTTCTGGGAGTTTCAAACAGTAATTTATTCTAGAGAAAACGTGTGGATGGGAATGGGTTTGCACCAGCACAGTACATTTGCCTCAGGGCGATGATTGAGAAAATATGCAACTTTCAGTCTCTAGATCCGCAACTGCTGATTAGTTTTTGTGGAGATAACATATTTCAGTACTTTCAGTACTTTGATTTGATGACCTTTCCAAAAACATGCGCTATATTCAAGTATACATACTATCGGAAACTGTGCTAAACAGGGGAGATAATTTGAGTTGGCATACTTTGCCATTTTCGCTGTACATGTACCATTAACCCTTTCACCCCTAAGTAACTGAATGGGCTGCGATATGTTCGTTTTGCAACCAATACAATCATCGCAAAATGATTTTTACACTATTCCATTTATAAAAAGGGGGTATTTGTTTTTCTCAAAAATATGAAAATTACTTTCAAACAGTGCAGATCCTGATGAGACGGCTCGTTACGAGCCGGCTCATCTGGATCTGCACTGTTTGCATAAACCGATATAGCGGGCTTTCGGGTTCAAAGGGTTAAGGAAGACTAGTGACATGACTTAACATTTTTTTGTCAAATAATCGTACTATGCCACATTTAAAGAAAGAAATTCCCAGTAGCATCACTAGTGAAACTAATTTAAATAGCATAAATTAGTAACCGTCCATTGCAACACGTGCATAAAGCTGAACAATAACGTTATACCAATCCCAATTTTCTTTCCAGGCGACTTATAGGTATAATTGGGTTCACATATGATAACATCTACAACTAGTAGACTATATTTCCTATTCTGTTTTATCACTTTCTATGCATATCTGTAGCCTATTTCACCAACATTGCAAAGTATACTTTTCTAGCAAAGTATACTTTGAGGGGGCAATCATTTACTTTTCCTGAAATGCATTATTTCATATAGAACTAACTACTGCATATATTTGATGATTAAAAGTATGCAGAATTATTATACTGAATTTATTACATTATCACAGCCAAATTGGCTGTGATAACGTAATAAATTCAGTATAATAAAAATTAATAAATTTCTCCTAAAATTGAAAATTATACTTTGCTAGATAAGTACACTTTGCAATGTTGATGAAATCGGCTACTGAGACCCAGTGCCTTTAAAGGACAGTTTGTGCCTACTGAGTGGGTATGTACCTTAAGAACAGTTTGTGCCTACTGAGTGGGCATGTACCTTCAGAACAGTTTGTGCCTACTGAGTGGGCATGTACCTTAAGAACAGTTTGGTGCATTACTGAGGTGGGCTTGTTCCCTTATGAACCAGTTTGTGACTACTGATGTGGGCATGTAACCTTAAGAACAGTTTGTGCCTACTGAGTGGGCATGTACCTTAAGAACAGTTTGTGCCTACTGAGTGGGCATGTACCTTAAGAACAGTTTGTGCCTACTGATGGCATTTGTTTTTACCTTAAGAAAACATTGTGCCTACTGAGTGGCATGTACCTTAAATTAACAGTTTGTGCCTACTGAGTGGGCATGTACTTTAAGAACAGTTTGTGCCTACTGAGTGGGCATGTTCCTTAAGGAACATTTGTGCCTACTGAGTGGGCATGTACCTTAATAACAGGTGTGTGCCTACTGAGTGGGGGGCATGTACCTTAAGAACAAATTTGTGCCTACTGAGTGGGCATGTACCTTAAAAGCAGTTTTGTGCCTACTGAGTGGCATGTACCTTAATTAACAGTTTTGTGCCTCCACTGAGTGGGCATGTTCCTTAGACAGTTTGTGCCTACTGAGTGGGCATTGTACCTTAAGAACCAGTTTGTGCCTACTGAGTAGGGCATGTTCCTTAAGGAACAGTTTGTGCCTACTGAGTGGGCATTGTCCTTAACCGAACAGTTTTGTGCCTACTGAGTGGGCATGTTACCTTAAGAAACAGAAAATGTTTGTGCCTAACTGATGAGTGGGCATGTACCTTAAGAACAGTTTGTGCCTACTGAGTGGGCATGTACCTTAAGAACAGTTTGTGCCTACTGAGTGGGCATGTACCTTAATAACAGTTTGTGCCTACTGAGTGGGCATGTTCCTTAAGAACAGTTTGTGCCTACTGAGTGGGCATGTTCCTTAAGAACAGTTTGTGCCTACTGAGTGGGCATGTACCTTAAGAACAGTTTGTGCCTACTGAGTGGGCATGTACCTTAAGGACAGTTTGTGCCTACTGAGTGGGCATGTACCTTAAGAACAGTTTGTGCCTACTGAGTGGGCATGTATCTTAATAACAGTGTGTGCCTACTGAGTGGGCATGGAGTGGGCATGTACCTTAAGAACAGTTTGTGCCTACTGAGTGGGCATGTACCTTAATAACAGTTTGTGCCTACTGAGTGGGCATGTTCCTTAATAACAGTTTGTGCCTACTGAGTGGGCATGTTCCTTAATAACAGTTTGTGCCTACTGAGTGGGCATGTTCCTTAAGAACAGTTCAAGTTGTGCCTACTGAGTGGGCATGTACCTTAAGAACAGTTTGTGCCTACTGAGTGGGCATGTACCTTCAGAACAGTTTGTGCCTACTGAGTGGGCATGTACCTTCAGAACAGTTTGTGCCTACTGAGTGGGCATGTACCTTAAGAACAGTTTGTGCCTACTGAGTGGGCATGTACCTTAAGAACCACTCAGTAGTCACAAACTGTTCTTTATATCAGAGACATCATCTGAGACATTTTCTGGCAAAATAAACATTCATTCACCATTTCCCCCACGTATTGATTGGCATTTCCATACTGATATCAGGGGCGATAACCGTGTATCCTTAAAATATTAACGGACATTATTATTTATTCTCTGTATTTATTTTTTGATGTGCAATGATCATACTTTCTAGTCTGTCGAAAATACTATTTTTAGGTGACGCATTTAATTTGTATAAATAAATATTTTTCCTCATTTGCATATGAAAAAATGCGGATACCACCGCGCGTCACTATCAGTAAAATACATATTACTAAATGATTATATCTGTACAGCGGGCACTCGTAATTTTTAGAACTGGTCGAATAGTGACACAATTATACACTTATTTAATTCCTATAGAGAATAATGTGTGCCTACTGAGTGGGCATGTACCTTTAATATCGCACTGTCAGTTTTTGCCTTTTATAAACCTGACGTTGCTAGTTTTGAGGCGAAATCGTGAAAACATGAAATGTCTAAATAACGTTTTCGCCTTTTCACATTGTCTTTGTGTCTGTAAATTGAGACATGTGGCTTATAGCATTTGTTACCAGTATAAAGCACAGGTTCTTGAACAACGGTTCAGATGTCGGTGTTTTATGTGTTATTTCTGGTGGTTAGGGTGCATTGTTACTAGCATACAATTTACGTCACCTCCTGCGAATTACACGTATAACGTGTGGGTATTGTGACAGTGTAAAAGGTGTCCGAAAGTTCGGAACGGTAATTGTGTAGATAATTGACGATTTCTGTCGTGTATAATGATTGAGCATTAGTAGTTGCTCAAAACTATGTAAATTACCCAAACACCAACGAAATCCGCCCAAATCTGCACATACCCATATGAAACCAACATACTGACCAGTTTCACTAAACTTCGTACGACTAAAATGTTCGTAAGTGCAAATTTAAGATCGTCTGAAAATTTCAATTGATGGATTTACATTTATTGAGCATAGGCTGCATATGCAGCCTATGCTCAATAAATGTAAATCCAATAATTGTGTACATGAAAACAATGTTAATGTGAATATTACAGACGATGATAAGTTTGCACTTATGAACATTTTAGTCGTACGAAGTTTAGTGAAACGGATCCCTGTGATCTAAAGTAACGCATGATCTGTTAGCCCGCTCCTACTGCCGGCTTATTAAATTAGACCGCAGACACATGCCGAATAGTTCCCTGACTGAATGGCGAAAATACAGGTCTACGTGATCAGACTGCACATTCCAGCCCAGGAAATCTTTTTTTTTCTTCATAAAAATCGTTAGATATAAAAATAATTTAGAAATCCATACGAACGATATACAATGAGCATAAACCATATATTATGTTCACTTCATATTATGTAAACAACATTTCATATTACATGTATGTAAACAATATGGTATTATCAATTCATAATATGTAAACAATACATGTATTTCATATTAAGTAAACAATATGTAAGACTCTTCTTATGATCATGGGAGCCGTTTCACTAAACTTCGTATGACTAAAATGTTTGTAAGTGCAAACTTAGGATAGTCTGTAATTTTCACATTAACTATGTTTTCGTGTTAACAATCATTGGATTTACATTTATTGAGCGTAGGCTGCATATGCAGCCTATGCTCAATAAATGTAAATCCATGAATTGGAATTTACAGACTATTCTAAATCTGCACTTACGAACATTTTAGTTGTATGAAGTTTAGTAAAACGCCCCCAGGATATGTTCACTTCAGGTCCATATGAAGGAATGTATGTAGAATATTTGACATGACGTATGTACACGTGAGTCTCAACTTAAGAGGAAATGTATGTTTTTTATCATCGGCATTTTACCATAAACTTTAGATTACAAACAGAAATAATGCAAGTGAAGAAATACGCATTCGTCATTAAACACAAAAAAATGGGGGAAACGAATACATGTATTATCTGTTGCTTTTTCACGTTTCATTGTTTTCTGAAAAATCGCTGCGTACTGGTAGACACGTTTACTGGTAATTTGTACAGTCTCCCGTAATTTGGTACAAATTACCCTTAGATAGCTTCATCATTTGAGTAAATATAAATGACAACAAATGTAAATGCTTGGATTTAACGACGGCACTGGCTCGATGACATTGCGTGTCGTCTCCCAAGAAAGGAATAAAGGAAAAGGGCACTGCTCTACAGAGGAAAAGGGCACTGCTCTTATTAATATAATCCCCTCCGGTTCTTTAACGTGCCCAGTCTCTCCTTCAAATCTAATACACGATAACGGCTTTTAAAGTACTCATCCGAAAGCACTAGTAGAGCAGGAAATCAGAAATATTATCTCAGAAATACTGATGATCCTGAATCGAACCCGGGTCGCCGGCGTGGCAGTCCGACGGTGTTACCCATCGGCCACGGTCTGCTCAATAAGCGACAACGTGATCCGTGGCTTTTTCTACCAGCGACAGTTACCTGTGACTACGGTGGAACCTCTCTAAGACTGACATCCTGGATACCCGAGTTTCATTCCATTTCATTTATATTAAATGTGGCTGTGACTGGAGAAATGGGACTTGTGGGTTTTGCGACCAGTGTAGATCAGGATCTTCACTAAATACCATGTGACCTGCATTTGAGTATCTGAATAGCTGGATCATTTGTATGTGATCAAGCACGGGTACCTTGGAAAGGAATAAGTGGCTGTGACTGGGGAAATGGGGCATGTGGCCAATGCGAACAGTGTACATCCAGATCAGCCTGTGCATCCGCACAGTCTGATCAGGATCTGCACTGTTCGCCATTTCACCAATGAAACATCCGGCATGCTTCTAACAAGCAATACCGATCTTTATCAGGCTACAGGAGTGTGATGTTCTTTATATCAGGAGCTGCACTGGTCGCCAAACTCATACGCCCCATTTCTCCAGTCACAACCACATACAGTGTCGCCCGTCACAATGATGTCCTCGTGGCTGTCTGGATTTATTTAGAGCAAACCTACACTTTCTTCTCGGAATCATGGACAATTGAGACACGCCATGCGATTTTGTACCTTCTGACATCTGGTAATTTCATGAAAAACGTTTACAAAATTTACAATATTTTTCATAAATAAAGTCAAAAGTTGATAAAACTTTCAGAGTACATGCGGTATTGTGTTCCGCATGTACTCATACAATTCTGTCAACTTTTGACGCCATTTACGGAAAATATTGTAAATTTTGTAAACGTATTTCATGGAATTACGCAGATGTCCGAAATCACTTGGCGTGTCTCAATTGTGGATTCCACTTTTTTACACAATTTAACACAATTACAAGAGCTGCTAATGTTGACAGGAATCTGTAACAACTACTCATTAAATTGGCGAAATTAAGAGGAAATCATTCGATAATTGGACAGTTTCCATTTAACCAGAAAACATGTATTACACACACTGATGCATAGCCATGGCCGAGTGTCCTGACATGACCGGCATGCCCTTACAGACTTACTGTATGTTCCAAGTTTTGCTGCCGACGAACATTTGGCCATTGAACACATTAAATATAAAAAATATTTAAAAGTAAATACTTTTTCATCAATAACAAAAAATTCCATCAAATATTGATTTTATTGCGAAAAAAAGATTTTCCTATGGGAATTTAACATGGGGAGTCAATTTCCAAAACGAAACCACAAATATTTTGGAATTGAATCCGATAAAAAATTTTTTTTAGAAATCTATGTTTAGCCCCAATGTTAAATTCCCATAGGAAAATCGTTTTTCGCAATAAAATCAATATTTGATGGAATTTCATCACATAATTTATTTTGGGGAGGGTGACTTTTTGTGATTGATAAAAAAGTACTTAACTTTTAAATATTTTTTAGATTTAATGTGTTAAATAGACAACAGTTCGTCGACAGCAACACGTGGAACAGTAGCTTCGTTGAATTTAGTGCAACTTTAATCATAGCTATTTCTTTTTGGTTTGCATGGCAGTTAAAATATATGCAATGCAATTTAAAAAGCACTTGAAATCAGATTTCGTTACACTATGTATCGTTAGTTTTATTTAGCTTAATGCCATCATCCCGCTCGTTAGCGCACCAGAGGCATGTTTAAGTTATACTCCGCTGTCGTCAGCGTCCGTCCTTCCGTCATAGCCATACATATGCGTGTAAATGCTTATATTTAGCCTGGCGTCTGCCTTGTCACTAATTATTATTAAACAGTGCATACTCTGAGTTGGATCTACACGGCATTGTTCACCCTCCCTTATTGTTGCCCAGGTAACAATAGGGGAGGGTAACAATATCGGAGGACTGTAGAATTATGTAGAACCCCCTATTGTTCACACTCCCCTATTGTTACCCCTCTGTAAGTTCGTCCATTCAGTTCTTGTGAGTGTCCGACAACAAAAGTTGCCGACCAAAACTGATGACGAAATATTGTATCAGAGGTTTTGGAGTTCGATATCGAGCACATTCACATGCCAATATCACCATTATATGCCGATATCACCATTCTGGTCGTCTATAAAACATGATTTTTATGACGGATAACAATAGGGGAGGGTAACAATATGGGAGGACTGTAGAAATTGTAGAACCCCCTATTGTTCACCCTCCCCTATTGTTACCCCTCTGTAAGTTTGTCCATTCAGTTATTGTGAGTGTCCGACAACAAAAGTTGCCGACCAAAACAGATGACGAAATATTGTATCGGATGTTTGGAGTTCGATAACGAGCACATTCACATGCCGATATCACCATTGTATTCCGATATCACTTATTCTGGTCGTCTGTAAAATATGATTTGTATGACGGGTAACAATAGGGGAGGGTAACAATAAGGGAGGACTGTACAATTTGTATAACCTCTAATTGTTCACCCACCCTACCCTATTGTTACCCCTCTGTAAGTTCGTCCACTCAGTTTGTGTGAGTGTCCGACAACAAAAGTTGCCGACCAAAAGAGGTGAAAAAATATTGTATCGGAGGTTTGGAGTTCGATATCGAACACATTCAGATACCGATATCACCATTCTATTCCGATATTACCATTCTAGTAGTCAATGCAACACGATTTTTATGACGGGTAACAATAGGGGAGGGTAACAAACATTATGGGAGGACTGTATATAATTCCTTATTGTTACCCTCCCCTATTGTTACCCCTCAGTAAGTTCATCCATTCAGTTCTTACCAGCATTCGACAACAAAAGTTTCCGATCAAAACAGATGACGAAATATTTTATGATTCACATGCCGATATCACCATTCAAGGTGTCAATGCAGCATGATTTTTGTACCGGGTAACAATTGGGGAGGGTAATAATAGTGGAGGACTGTGCGCTGGGGTGAAATTGATTGCAAACGCAGAAGACTTGGAAGAAATGTACTGTCCTGGGGCTCGTTTCACTAAACTTCGTAAGCCTAAAATGTTCGTAAGTGCAAATTTAGGATCGTCTGTAAATTTCAATTTATGGATTTACATTTATTGAGCATAGGCTGCATTGAGCATTGAGCAATAAATGTAAATCCAATAATTGTTTACAAGAAAACTTTGTTAATGTGAAATTTACAGACTATCATAATTGTTCACTTACGAACATTTTAGTCGTACGAAGTTTAGTGAAACGGGCCACAGTACTGTATGTATACTGGCGTTACATAGGCTACAACTCGGTTACTTTATACATGTAATTGGGCCGTCGACTGAAAGAACAGTATGACATTTGAGACCAGTGTATATAATGGTCTTTCTTCGCATCACAATACTAATTACCGATTGATCAAAATTGTTATGTGGAGGTATAACATACTATGAGGCATATTGAAACTGCGCGGAATCGAATTCTGATCTAGTGATGCACTGGTCACATACAGCGGAAGCTCGTTTGTCACAACCAGGGCCCATATTTATACTTGTCGTACCACATAATACAATATGCGAAAAAACTGGTCACCTGAGTAAATTCGTGAAAACATACATGTATGTCGCAACGATTATAATAGCTGGTGCTAATCTGGTGCTTTAAAAAGAACAGCGCAGTGAATTTGCATACCATTTCAGTTGTTCAGGTAGTCCTGCACCACACTGACGTCAATTTAGGCAATATCTGAACACGCCATCTGCCTGGTATTTTTGGCAATTTCGAAATCTGTGTCAACGGTGTGAGGAAGTCATCTCTTCAATGTCCGTCATAGCAAAATGGGTAGCATGGGTATTAATTTTGTTATGACATTAACGTGATTAACTAGCGTTACTATTTTGCGCTGACATACACATATCATTACATGTGAACACATCCGCTAAAGATTTTCCAACATCAGCTGTCAATGTAAATGTTATTCCAAAATCAAATTTTACACATACGAACTTCTTAGTCTTACGAAGTTTACAGAAACGGGCCCCATTAGCCATTTTATATAAGATCACACATACTATACCCATAGGTGGAGAAAGCGTGGCAGTGATGGAAAAATGGTTACAACTTTCCTGATTAATATGTTTAGAAACTAGCAGAAAGTCTAGAGAAATAAACTAGAGAAATAAACATTTCATATTAACAAAACAAAATCTCCTGTAAAGACGCATTATCAAAAGAAGGTCAGTAAGATGAGTGCGGCAGTCGTGTTGTTTGATTATCCAAAATATCTCCCCAAGCCCCGTTTTAAAACCAGACCTCTCGTCCGATGTCCATATATGTCAAAGCTCCACGAAAAACATTATTTCAAACTTCAACTCCAGTAGGTTCAGAAGTTATCACGGTTGTAACTCCAAAACTCTAGGCCAATTCCACAGGTCAGACAAAATGTGTATACCGAGGAATAAGCGCGATTACTCCTGACAAAGTTACTTTGTACATAATTGACATATGTTTATACTCATCCATGCTGCAATATGGATATAAACTTTATTGCTTAAAATATGCTTCCACAATGTAATAACACGGTGTATTAAAAATCACAATACACTAGACTGTACACTAGACAGAAAACACACTAGGTGGTCATTACAGCTTCGATGTATGGTGCTGTGCTTATGCAATAAACATAATATGACATTTGTGTTGATTCAATATGAGATTTATTGAACTCGTTGACTGATTTCATAAGAAACTTGGCATAGCCTCGTTTCTTGTGCACTCAGCAAACTTGTTTAATAAATATCATATTAAAGCATCACTCATGTAACATCCTTTATTTATTATAGGAATGAATGGCCTTTTTGTGGAATTATCGGGGTATAAACTTGGAAAAGTCGCCGGAATACTGGACGAAGCGATAACAAATTACAATTTTCGAAAAAAAAAATTAAAAAAAAAAGATTTTTTTTTTTTTTTTTTTTTCGAAAATTGTAATTTTTTTAAGGCCTCGTCCAGTATTCCCGCGACTTTTCCAAGTTTATATCCCCGATAAATTCCACAAAAAGGCCATTCATTCCTTATAATTCCAGCATTTGAAATAAATTCATCAAGAAAATGTGTTTATTTTCCGTTTTCTTAAGAATTATTTTAACTGCGCCTCACGGTTACGGAAAGTACTTCGGCGTGGGAGTTTACTGGGATATAAATTTTGGACAGAGACTTGCTACGGACCAATCAAATGTTAGGGAATTGTGTAAATATTTTTGTGCTGGAATTATTTCGTGATATTATACAACTCAAATCTGTCAATGACCGCTTCTGTGGTGCAAGCTAGTATTTGAATTAATAAAATCAACATCTGTATATTTCGGAAGCACTTTGTTTTGATCGCACAAGCTACAGAATTAGCAGGTGTTTATTGAAACCACGGTTTTATTACTTAAAATAGTTGTTTTTATCCAAAGTAGAGGACATTGAAACAAATAAGTTGCAGGATGCAATGACACATACTAATATATAGAGGATATGAAATATGGACAGTTCACACCACGAGATGAACATATTAAGAGAATAGTAGGCTAGTGCCGTAAATGGGAAAAAATATCTGGCAAGGCTCAGGAAACGGGATGGGCGAGGCTCTGCCGAGCACATCCCGTTTCCGTGCCGCGCCAGATATTTTTTCCCATTCACGGCACTAACCTACTATTCTGTTTATCCCGTCAACACCCTCACATGGCTGTAAAATGCAAAAATAGTATTGACTGGATATCAAAAGTGTTTCACGGCACCGTGTTTCACGGCACATACGCACTGTGTTGACGGGATAAATGTCACATTCGTTGCAATAATATGAATATTCTATTTAGTATAATATACCGCTCCATGGAAATTATCAGTTTTTTAGACTGTATACGGTAATGAATGTGTATTTACAGACTATTTGCGCTGTTTTCTTTCAGGTGCGCGTTATGAATATAGATAGCGGAAGTAGTCGTATTTTCACCGAAAGTTGTTTATTTCATCGATGAGAACATATGACTTTTATTTACATCGTATAATAATGTATTCCATGGGTAGGTATATAATAAATGTCCATTCTGCTTCATGGTTTGAATATCGAAATTAAATTGCGTTTATTTGTTCCGTTTGAGGTGTGTATTTGCGTATATCTCGGTACACATGTGTACGACTTGCGAAATTGGCATAGATCGTTGTTATTACCACGTTGATAATTTCCGAACCATTCGGAGCTAAACTTTGAAGCTATGTTTTTTTTCCTGAAGCTTTATCATATGCGGACATCATACGAACTGTCTGATGTAATACTATGGTTTTAGGCGATATTCTGGATAATCAAACAACACGACTGCCACGCTCATCGTATTGATATTCCTCTAATAATTGGCCTTTAGAGGCGATTTCTTTCATGCCATTTTATTTCTCTGACTTCAAAGTTCTGCTAGTTTCTAAATATCTGTGGTTATAACCGTATAATTCCAGCACAAAAATATTTACACAATTCCTTACCATTTACCAGTCTCTGTCCAAAATTTATATTCCAGTAAACTCCCACGCCGAACTACTTTCCGTAACCGTGAGGCGCATTTAAAATAATTCTTAAGAAAACGGAAAATAAACACATTTTCTTGATGAATTTATTTCAAATGCTGGAATTATAAGGAATGAATGGCCTTTTTGTGGAATTTATCGGGGATATAAACTTCCGGCCTTCGTCCAGTATTCCCGCGACTTTTTCAAGTTTATACCTCGATAAATTCCACAAAAAGGCCATTAATTCCTATAGTAAAGTGTCTCTAGTGTTTCGCCAACAATGTACATAATGTGTGGTTATCGTATGTGTTTCATCGCCGAAGATGTAGACAGCTGTATTGAAACATATTTATCCCGTCAACACAGTGCGTATGTGCCGTGAAACACGGTACCGTGAAACATTTTTGATATCCAGTCAATACTATTTTTGCATTTTACAGCAATTTGTAGGTATTGACGAGATAAATAGAATAGTAGGTTAGTGCCGTGAATGGGAAAAAATATCTGGCGCCTCGGCAGAGCCTCGCCCATCCCGTTTCCTGAGCCTTGCCATATATGTTTTCCCATTCACGGCACTAACCTACTATTCTCTATCTATTTTCCTTATTTCTGAACCAAAGTATATGTTGTGACCACTCATTTGAACCGTCTCGGCGAGACGGTTCAAATGAGTGGTCACAACATATACTTCTGATGAGAAATAAAGAAATTCTTGAGCCTTGCCGGATATTTTTTCCCATTCACGGCACTAACCTACTATTCCCTATATGATGTACACTTACCATGATAGCTTTATGACATTAACGAAGGACATATACATGGCCAACCATGACCAAAAAATGCCATTATTTGTGTGTATACACGTTCGTTCTTAACTACATAACGCATACAAATGGTGTTGTTTGTTTTTACCTAAACTAGTTTGTGTATTCACCTCATTTCCATTTGCAATCTATTGCACTGGTTTGCGGAAAACCTCCGGGTAGTGTTTATGTATAAACGTACATCATGTTCGGACCATATTTGAATAGAAATTAGCGACTCCAGTGTTATATATGATACAATTATTTTAAAACATTCGATTCAAGAAAGCCACCAGTTACATGAACGCTTTACTGTATGTTGATTTCTTCATAAAACACGCGTTACACAGGCGCTAGGTTTTAGAAAACTTGGTCAGTTGAGTCTAAAGATGACGAATCTTGCAATTAATGATACGCATGTATTACAATTTTAATAAGAGGCGTTGTGTTCCTTTTAGAGCATCAACACGTTGACTTGATCCGTAACTCCCAATAATTCCAGCACACAAATATTTACACAATTCCCTAACATTTGATTGGTCCGTAGCAAGTCTCTGTCCAAAATTTATATCCCAGTAAACTCCCATGTCGAACTACTTTCCACAACCTTGAGGCGCAGTTAAAATAATTCTTAAGAAAACGGAAAATAAACACATTTTCTTGATGAATTTATTTCAAATGCTGGAATTATAAGGAATTAATGGCCTTTTTGTGGCATTTATCGGGGATATAAACTTGGAAAAGTCGTGGGAATACTGGACGAAGGCCTTCCGGCCTTCGTCCAGTATTCCCGCGACTTTTCTAAGTTTATACCCCGATAAATTCCATAAAAAGGCCATTCATTCCTATAATGATCCATTACTGTCGAAGTAACTGTACATGTACCAGTTGATGGACAATCTGTATGTCTATATACATGTAAGATGATAACACTATCGATGTCATGATGCACCTACATGTATCAATGTCTGCTCCCGCAAGCGACGGACACACCACCACCGGTTGTAAGACCCATTCAAAATCGTCCGTCTAATTCTGATATATAGGAAATCAATTTTGTCTAATTATCAGGGCCTGTGATTTTTTTCTATATAGCCGATTGGTCGGACTGATTTGTGTAGTATCCCCCAGCGGAAGATTGACTGTCTAATCCCCGCTAAATGGACATTTTGGCTATCTAATGTCCAAGGTTTGCCCGCCGCCCTCACGGACGGGGATTATTTAAATATTTATTTATTTAATGGTGTTCAACGGCCTGTCAACAGCTATGGGCAATTTCAACCGGGTTAACGGGATCGACTCCCGTATTTTAATTGTATCAGTACGGGGAAACTCAAATTTTATTTCCATTAACATGATTAATAAAATACATGTATGTATTGAGCCCTGAAATTAGAATAACCTGATCTGGTGTCAGGTCCTCATCACACCAAGGTCACTTAGTCTCATCATCTAACAGTAATATGATTAACACTACTCATACTACTCTTATAGTGGGTATAACCAGATTCAACACTCACGTACCAAAAAGCCAAATATTAAACCTGAGCGTCAAAACAGGGATTTCGGGGATCGTTACATGTAAGGATGAACAACATCGCCAGAAGACATTGACAAGTGTATGAACCATCGAGTGCACACGACGTCTAAAGATGTGTATCATGTTCCCACTATTAGCAATAAGTCTTTTCATGCAGCATATACAAACGTGTATCGTATGATATTGCGATATTTTCTACATCATTTTCACAAACAAGCATAATCGTTGGCTTTAATCGCACGTCACTTAAATGTGTGTTGTCACTATAACGATGTTCCGACCTTCTCGTGAATGAATCCATTTCAAAAGTTCGTGAAATAAGACAGGCATACTCGGGGTATGTGATCACGTGCTTTCCGAAAGTTTGTGAACTAGGTGTTCAGACGTGACGTATTCTTACGTCATTTTACAATATATTTTCTTTAGAACATTCCTAACAAAACGGACGGATTTCGATGATATATAGCGCACCAAAGATGCTGAGTTACATGCTTTACGATTGCGCTAAGCATTCTTTATAACACCGTATAACTGTCACGAAGATTCGAGTACCGTTAATTTCTTATATTCACGTCCTCTAGATTTGTTTTTACTTTCAATTTGCCGGTAACATGTTGTTCGTAAAAACGAGACAGTTGCCTGATTTAAGCAAATTGTACAGTACAGGGCAAACAACTTTGCATTTGCTGCGCTATGTTTCCTAAAAATACGTCACTCCGTTAGAAAGAGATTAAATGAAATGTTTTGTATATATAAACACAGGACGTCACGCCGTTCGGAGACCACGTGATCCCGAACCATGATGCTAATGTAGTACACGCTACACTTATTAGTTTTATATATCGATATTCTATAGAAAGCCAAATGCACAACTTCTTAAATTGTGGTTAGGAGCTTAAACCATAGTTTAGCCTCATCGAACCCTAATTTTGGGCTATGGATGTGCACAATAAATCTTAAAACATGGTTTCACATACAAACACTCCAAAACCCTAGTTTAAACAATTATTGTGCATTTGGCTAGTAAATGCTGTTTGAGATTGTAATTAAATAAGTCCTGCCTTTACCTCAGTTTGGAATACAAACCATCAGTTAAGAAAAAGAAAAAGGTAGATGGCTTCAGATAACTTAAACCACTGTTTGGAGTTTAGACTGCCCAATGGTAGTTTCAGTCGCCAAATGCACAATACTTCCCATAGACCCCTGTTTGTGAGTCTCCCGTGGGTTAGGCTCCCGGGAAGCCTAAACTAGAGCATACGCTCCAAACCAGTAGCCTATTTCATCAACATTGCAAAGTATACTTTAGTAGCAAAGTATACTTTGAGGGAGACATTTTCAATTTTATGATAAATTTATTAATTTTTATTATACTGAATTTATTACATTATCACAGCCAATTTGGCTGTGATAATGTAATAAATTCAGTATAATAATTCTGCATACTTTTAATCATGAAATATATGCATTTGTTAGTTCTATATGAAATAATGCATTTCAGGAAAAAATAATGATTACTCCCTCAAAGTATACTTTGCTAGTAAAGTATACTTTGCAATGTTGATGAAATAGGCTACTGGGCTTAGGAAATGAGTGTGCAGTTGACTGGCCATATTCCATTTATTGCATATGCACAATAATTTCCTAAAACATGGTTTGGAACTTAAACCTTACGCTGGGCTCTGCTGCCGCGTGCACAATAGAGAATAGTAGGTTAGTGTCGTGAATGGGAAAAAATATCCGGCAAGGCTCAAGAATTTCTTTATTTCTCATCAGAAGTATATGTTGTGACCACTCATTTGAACCGTCTCGCCGAGACGGTTCAAATGAGTGGTCACAACATATATTTTGGTTCAGAAATAAGGAAAATAGATAGAGAATAGTAGGTTAGTGCGTGAATGGGAAAAAATATCTGGCAAGGCTCAGGAAACGGGATGGGCGAGGCTCTGCCGAGCACATCCCGTTTCTGTGCCGCGCCAGATATTTTTTCCCATTCACGGCACTAACCTACTATTCTATTTATCCCGTCAACACCTACAAATGACTGTGAAATGCAAAAGTAGTATTGACTGGATATCAAAAATGTTTCACGGCACCGTGTTTCACGGCACATACGCACTGTGTTGACGGGATAATAATTGCCCAAAGCACGGTTTAAGAAAACTACCTTTTGGGATTGCGATTGTAAATTTATTTCTTAAACTATAGTTTGGAGTCCAAATTAAAGGTACATGCCCACTCAGTAGGCACAATATGTTCTTTATAGGAACTAAATAAGTGTACAGATGTTTCACTATTCCACCAGTTCTAACAGTTACGAGTGCCCACTATAAAGATATAATCATTTCGTAATGTTTATTTTACTGACAGTGACGCGCAGTGGTATCAGGCTATTTTCATATGCAAATGAGGCACGATATTCTTTAATTATTTATACTAATGAAATGCGCCACCTGAAAAAATAGTATTTTCGACAGATTATACAGTATGATTATTGCATCAAAAAGTAAATACAGAGAATACATAGTAATGTCCGTTAACAGTTTAAGAAACCACTGTTATCACCCCTGATATCGGTGTGAAAATTTAAATCTGATATAAAAATGTATAATAATGCCAATCAATACGTGGGGTAATGGTGAATGAATGTGTATTTTGCCAGAAAATGTCCCAGGTGATGTATCTGATATAGACAACATGTTGTGTCTACTGAGTGGGTATGTACCTTTACGGTTTAAGTTTTAATTGTATTACGATCTTAAATGGCAGTTTCTGGCCAAATAATTGCTCCAACTAAGGCTTGGGAGCAATTATTGTGCATATTGCAACTGAAACCACAATTTCTTTCGTCTAAACTATGGTTTAAGCTCCAAACCATTGCTTACGATATGGAGTGCGCCCTAATTGCTTAAACTAGGGTTTAAGGAAACTACCATATGGGATTGTAATTGACGAAATGGCTGTTTTAGGCCAAACTAAGGTTCGAGTCTCAGGATACTCCGGTTTATAACATTTCATAGAAATAAGGATGCGCAACATCACTCAACAATTGTTGTAAGTAGTGCGATGCCAATTTTATGACCTACTCGACGTCTATATCCTATTTCACCAACATTGCAAAGAATACTTTTCTAGCAAAGTATACTTTGTGTGAGAAATTTTCAATTTTATGAGAAATTTATTAATTTTTATTATACTAAATGTATTACATTATCACAGCCATTTTGGCTGTGATAATGTAATAAATTCAGTATAATAATTCTGCATACTTATAATCATCAAATATATGCAATTGTTAGTTTTATATGAAATAATGCATATCAGGAAAAGTAAATGATTACTCCCTCAAAGTATGCTTTGCAATTTTGATGAAATCGGCTACTGATGTATTGGCTGAGATGAAACCTTTCACACTTTTGTTCACTTAACCATTCATAAATTTTATCTAATTTCTTACGGCCATTTGCATGTGCTAAGGCTTTTGATATTACATGTATCATTTGAAGCAAACGAACCTCAAGATAAAGGCACAACATAAACTATACAACCAATTGCAGTGCTGTAGCCAGGTTCTTGCTGGGGGTGGGGGTACGAAAATCCGGATCAAGTTTGGAAATGAGTGTGGAAGGGTTCCTCTCGGAAAAAAATATCGATTTTTACAGTCAATTTCACAGATAGTGTTGATACTTCCCTCAGAAAAAAAATACACACCTGAACAAATTGTAACGGGTGTGTTCGCACTCCTTGCACCCTCGCCCACGACGACCTGGCTACGACACTGAACAGAGAAAACTATCGAACATGTAATTTACAAGTTTACATAATTTGAAACAAAACCCTCTAATCATACTATGCAAATAGAAGCATAGAGCAGGTGAATAATTGTAGCTTATTGCTACAGTATTAACAAGCTAGTGTGAACCAATGAATATTTAAAAAAATCTCGGAAGGTCTATGCTGACATCGGTGGCATCTAAAGCAGTACTCGTAATGAAGTTATGAAACAACTTTACTGTTCCATGTTGCTATATGTAATATGCTGATACATTGCAGTATCAGTACCTTGTATACCCGGCATGATGTATTACCCTGTTTTATTAATTTTAGTACGGAGACAAAATTCGTACTAGGCTATTCCCCCAAATTATTACGTCGAGCGCCTCCAAGTGTTTCCATAAATCATGAACCACCGGAAATCTGTCTCCTGCATGTAAAGTCAGGCGTGCATCCATCTTGCATTGCGAATGATTTCACGTAGTTCAAATGTAATACCACTCCCACGTCAAGCAACTCTCAAAACTCGCTGGACAGAGCATGGGTTAGGAATATGCAAGATCGCTGAGTGAGATATATATATATATTTCTGGCAAAGTGACTGGTCGAAGAACATCTCTGAAGAAAGTGTTTACCCGCTGGAGGGACAATCTTGAAGATGGGTCAAGTCTTATACACAGCTCTATTATACGTTGCTAGATTTCTCTCTGCAAATATTCACCAACATGTCCAGTTGGGTTACGTTGTCTTTCAACTTGCTCTCTTATGCGACGTCGGCACTCACTTTGTACCCGTATATCACACTCGGATAGTTCCTGTGGGATATTTTCACTCAAATGTTCATCAGCAGAAGCGTTTCGTTCATGTGGGATATGTTCACGTATTGTTACAGCTTCAAAAGTTTTATGAGGGGCGTTTTCATCGTCATTTCTATCGGACGGTTCGTTACTGTCATATGGGATGTGATCACATATGTCTATACCTTCATCAACATTTTCGTTACTTTCTTCTGAGGTATGTATGCTGACGTCTCCATTGTCAGATTTGCAAATGTTCTGTTCAAAATGCCCACGCATCTGTTCTTTACCTTTTATATGTAGATCTACATGTTCGTATTCCATGGGCGGCATCTTTCACGTCTGCTAACATCAACATGTTGGGAAAGGTCCTGCTGTCGGAAATTTGCATTATTGTTTCCATTAGACTTGTACCTTGGTGGCCGCATGCGGCTTTCGTACACTTATGTCTATATTGGAATTTTCGCTACCGTCCTGTTGAACATGTTCATGTGTGCTTACCCGGTATGTTTCCTTCCTGTCTTGTAGTGTTTTTCACTTAAGTATATATCAAACGGTTCGGTACAATCGGTTGCAGCTACGTCTACAGCGAAATAGTTATAACTTCTACTTAATTCGGTACGTTTGCGACTTTCTTGAGGAGCCTGTTCACATCTGTGTACATCAACGGGTTCGTCAGTTTCATGCGACAAAATCTCATTCGTGATTACATCGTCAGACTCGTTGCTTTCCATTGTGACATTTGTGTCGATCTCGGTACTTTCGAAGCATTTCTGTGGGTCGTTTTCACTTCAGACAGCGACTTCTAGATTTTTACTGTTCAAAATACCAAAAGAGTTAATAATGTTGACTATCGTTTTCTGGAAAATGCCCAAGGCAAATTAGCGGAAAGGAATGGTCGTACATGCAGTAGTTCGCGACAAGCTGCGTGTGTGTTTCTCCAGCTGCAGAGATAACTAAACACTGCATGTTTCGTCTGTTTTTGGTAGGCAACTTTTGTTTTCAGACACTCACAATAACTGAATGGACGAACTTATCGAGGGGTAACAATAGGGGAGTGCGAACAATAGGCGGTTTTACAAATTCTACAGTCCTCCCTTGTTGTTACCCTCCCCTATTGTTACCCGTCATAAAATCATGTTTTATAGACGACCAAAATGATGATATCGGCATACAATGGTGATATCGGCATGTGTATGTGCTCGTTATCGAACTTCAAACATTCGATACAATATCTGTTAACGGACATTACTATTTATCATCTGTTTTGGTCGGCAACTTTTGTTGTCGGACACTCACAAGAACTGAATGGACGAACTTACAGAGGGGTAACAATAGGGGAATGTGAACAATAGGGGGTTCTACATAATTATATAGTCCTCCGATATTGTTACCCTCCCCTATTGTTACCTGGGTAAGTAACAATAAGGGAGGGTGAACAACATGGGGTTCTACAAACACTATACTCCTCACTTCTCCAATACTAGCCATAGTTAGACTATACATGTACCACTGCAAGTACAGCCAGCGCTGCGTATACATACTGGAGAAAATACATATGAGACACGCTATGTGATTTTGTACCTTTTCAAAGTACATGCGGAATTATATTCCGCATGTACTCTGACAATATTGTCAATTTTTGACGCCATTTACGAAAAATACTGTAAATTTCGTTAACGTATTTAATGAAATTACGCCGTTGTCCGAAGGTACAAAATCACATGCCGTGTCTCATATCACAATCGACTGTTTGTAACGTTATTTCGCTGCCTTGTTTTCACAAATTAAATACACAGAATACCCAGAATTCTGAATCTAATTCTATTGTTGGTCCGATCTTGATTTCGCGGAAACGCTGTCCGGCTTAGAGAGGTTCCACTGTATATACACAGTGGAACCCCTCTAAACCGGACGTCCCGGGAGGTCCCCAGGGTGGCCGGGGTTTAGAGAAGCTTCACTGTAAATCAGGCATATGGCCACCGCAAAACAGGTATATGTGATTTGCGATCATTAATAAACGTTATCAACGGTGACAGGTGACAATAACCAAATACAATTAAGAAGACATAGCTTGCATGGGTGTCCGAGTTAGAGAGGTTCTACTGTAAAATGTGTCTGATTTGGATATAAACTATTGACATACAGAGAGCGAGCGTTTGCAGAGAAGTGATCCTTCGCGGAGGTCCGACTGTACATTGTATTTCATGGATGCATTAGGTCTCACGGGACAGTGGGCATCTACCTTTCAAAAGGGGGTGGTCGATTTTCTCTATACTTCACTACCGACCCTGCAAGCTACACCAGTGTGTCTAAAAAAATAGGTTTATGAATATTTATTGACTTTGGGAGGCTTGACTATGTGTATTTTTTAGAGTATTTCAGAATTCTACGAAACTGAATGGTACCTCCGGTTGATTTTGACATCTTGTAAAATGGCGCATGCTATGCTGTCTCGCCGGGGTACGGTTTCGCTGCAGAATTTAAGGTACTGTTCGGGCATTTGTAGCGAAAATTTGAGGTGGTTCTGACCCCGCTTTCGAATCGTTTTCATGAAATGGTGTGGTGTTACAAGTGATAGAACAAGACATAATAAAGTCTCTGTGCCTCGTGTTTTCATAAAAACAATTCCGACAAATTCAGTCGTGTTAAAATTTCTGGACAAAAATAGGTGGGTGGGATAACTTTGTAAACAATTAATTAACACATCTGATGCGGTTACTGCATTTTTATTGTGGCGCGCGATTTATACTTCATTTGCGAGTATTTTTCAATATTTGTCGCAAGAGCCTCTTAACTGATTGTGAGAGGCGGGGATTTTTATAAGTCACCCGCCGCCCTCAGAAAAGCAGTAAATTTTGGCTATTTTCAACCGTCCCGTGATGCCTTATCAAGGTGTATGATCACGTGGTTAAAACAACAACAAGTACTGAAACTTCGAGAAGCCCTTAGATTCAAAATACGTATTCTTCTATGTTGTCCTTATTAAATAACGGATTTCAATGAAATATGGCGCACCAAACGCGTCTTGTTAAGTTGCATTTGGTGGTCTCGGAACGTTAGCCCCCAAACTTCTGTCGTTTTTGCAAAGAATCGATTTCCGTGTCCACTGACACGGAAATCGATTCTTCGCAAAAACGACACAAGTATGTTCCGAACGCCAGGGACCACCAAATGCAGCTCATGAAGACGCGTTTGTTGTGCCATATTTCATCAAAATCCGTTGCCTATTAAGCACACTATCATATAATACTTACTTTGGAGTGGGTGCGCTTTCAACACTTTCAGCCATTGTTTGTGTTGTTGTAACCACGTGATCATGCATCTTGATTATGTTTCTCGGAAAATACAAGCGTGTGAATGTTTGGAGACTATTTCCTTACTGTCGACACCTGTCAATATTTCACCAGTTCTAAAAATTAAGAGTGCCCGCTATACAGATATAATCATTTAGTAATATTTATTTTACTGATAGTGTTTGTTTGTTGGGGTGTAACGGCCTATCGACAGCTAAGGTAATTTAAAGCCGATTACTGATAGTGTCTCGCGATGGTATCAGGCTATGCAAATGAGGCATGCTATTTGTTTTTAATTATTTATACTAATTAAATGCGTCACCTGAACAAAATAATATTTTCGACAGATTATTAAGTTTGATGATTGCACATCAAAAAATAAATACAGAGAATAAATAGTAATGTCCGTTAACATTTTAAGGCAACACGGTTATCGCCCCTGATATCCATGTGGAAATTTACATCTGATATATAATGTACAATAATGCCAATCAATACGTGGGGAAATGGTGAATTAATGTTTATATTGCCAGCAAATGTCCCAGATAATGTCTCTGATATAAAGAACATGCTGTGCCTACAGAGTGGGCATGTACCTTTAAAAACGATTTGTCTTTTTCCAGGCTCTACAAATTCCACCATGTGCAACTATTGCCGTTACTTGACACGCTTGGATTCGAAATAGGGGATCGTAGTTAGGTATTTCCCTAAAGCAAATCTATTTATAGAAATCCGGTCCTCTGGTTTATTTAACGTTTTTTTCTTACTGAATATTGCAAAAATAGACTGTTAACAGTGTAGATCCAGATCAGACTGCACATATGTGCAGTCTGATCTGGATCTACATTGGTTGCAATACAATTAATAAGTGTGAAAATATGAATCTGGCAAATAATGCAGTCCCGGATAAGAATGCGCAGATATTTAGGATGGTCTGGATCAACACTAGTTGAAATCACTATGATTCTCCTTTTCATAACAAATCATGATACATTCGCCCTTTTTACATGTTTTACAAGTAGTAAGGTCCTACACTACACAGTTTGAACCGGATTTCTATAAATAAATTCAACAGAAGATAACTCGCTACGACCCCTCATTGTACTATTGTTGTCTGAAGATTCAATTCAATTCAATTCAATATCTTTATTTCCTCCAGTCTGGAGATTGTAAATTGTTACAATAATGATACATATACAAGAAAAAGATGGAATTTAAACAGATGAGAATAATGAAGTGAATAATGATATGTGCATATGATAAATATATACATTATTGTGGAGTTTATCACGCATTTGCACTTTTTGAGATCATGAAGCTACATATTGTCCATATTGTATCAAGTGCATATACGACTTACATGTGTAAGCACCGAGTCATATCACCATGTGTATAAACTGTCAAAAACATTCAGCGTTGACCCAGGTCGGTGCTGCTGCCGCGTCAACCAATCAGGGACTTCGCTGCTCATAATTATTGGAGTTGCGTTTCAGCATCCATATTCTATAGTTTCCGATCTGTTGTGGATGTTGTGTATTTAACCCTTTGAACCCGAAAGCCTGCTATATCGGTTTATGCAAACAGTGCAAATCTAGATGAGCCGGCTCGTAACGTAATTTTTATATTTTTGAGAACAACAAATATCCCCTTTTTATAAATGGAATAGTCTGAAAATCATTTTGCGATGATTGGATTGGTTGCAAAATTAACATATCGCAGCCCATTCAGTTACTTAGGGGTGAACGGGTTAATGACATGAAACAGTAGGTACAAAATGGTTGCATTAGAGCAACACGTTAATGTGAGAAGCAAAGTCATAGAAATATTCGTACGAACATTTTTATCGTACGAAGCTTAGTGAAACGGGCATCAGCTTTTGAAGCCGTCCTGATATATTTTGCAATATTTTCAACTATACAGTGGAACCACTCTAAACCGAACATCATGATAACATCTATGACCTTTTTTTGTATGGGTTTCTTTGTCATTTATCTCAGATGATAATGTATATTTATGACTGCAAATCATCTAAATACGTATACGAATTGTAAAATGCCCGATATACAGTGGAACATCTCTAAAGCGGAAACCCTGGGACCTCCCAGGGTGTCCGGTTTAGAGATATTCCACTGTATTTAGAGTACCAGTAGTTGAGGTTTTGCTGTATTTCTGAGAGTACATGTATCTCTCTCTCTGTACAAGTACTGAATCCACATTTCAACTTCCGTATATGACACTGTCAGTCCAATTTGTCAGAATATGTCTGGTGATAAATGGTTTTTCGCTAGCGTGCAGTTGAAACCCACATTTCATTAGACTTTAATTGTATCCTCACAACTGGCTATACTTTTTTCTAGCGTAAATTAACAGTGTCTACGACTGGGTGTAACTCTTTACGTTTCGTTCAACGTCACACATCATAATTTTGCTGCTTCTTTGGTATTGTGTCGGTGTTATTGTCTACGAAATTCCTTGAAAACGTTGATAATTTTGACAAGATTAACGCAGGCGGTTGTGTATATCGTTGAGGTGGGCCACCAAGATTGGCGTTTCCTTCATCAAATAACCATTTAACCCTTTCCCTGTTTTGCGATATTTCGACTCATCCAAATCCAAAACATCTGAATAAAAGAATGAAATGCTGGGTCAAATGATGGTTAAATTATCTGATAGAGTAGAAAACATTGTGGGAAAAGGAGAAATTGCTTGTTACAAGCAATTTCTCCTTTTCCCACAATGTTTTCAAAAGACATCTTCTGCAGAGGCGTGAAAAGTCGTCTCTATCAGGGAAAGGGTTAAAGGTACATGCCCACTCAGTAGGCACAAACAGTTCTTTATAGGAATTAAATAAGTGTATAGTTGTGTCACCAATCCACCAGTTCTAAGAATTACGAGTGCCCTCTATACAGATATAATCAATTAGCAATATTTATTTTACCGATAGTGACTATAATAATGCCAATCAATACGTGGGGTAATGGTGAATGAATGTTTATTTTGCCAGAAAATGTCTCAGATGATGTCTCTGATATAAAGAACATGTTGTGCCTACTGCGTGGGCATGTACATTTATCCGCTAACGCGTCGCCGTAAAACTGATTCACAGACCATAAAACCTCCCACATACCGCTCCAAATCGAAATACAAAGCATCGTTATCCCCTAATTCACCATTACCCCACGTATTGATTGGCATTATACTACATTTTATATCTGTTTGTTTGTTTGAAACAGAATAATCCTGATCTGATGCCAGGTCCTCGCCACACCAGAATCACTTGGCCCCTCCCAAAAGCAGTAGGATCAGTAATAATCTTACTACTTTTATAATGGGCAATAACCCAATTCAACTCCCAGGTAACTAAAGAACCAAAGATAAAAATGTACATGGGGGCCAAACCAGGCAAATTGTGATTCCTATAAGGAGGAACCCCTACCGTTAATTTACGCCGTCTCATTCGCGCGACCACCATCCACCATTTTATATCTGACATGTCCACACTGATAACTGTGTTTCCTTAAAATGTTAACAGACATTATTATTTATTCTCTGTATTTATTTTTTGAGGTGCAATGATCATACTTTATAATGTGTCGAAAATATTAGTTTTTCAGGTGACGCATTTAATTAGTATAAATAATTAAAAAATGTCATGTGTCATTTGCATATGAAAATAGCCTAATACCACCGCGAGTCACTAAAATAAATATTACTAAATGATTATATCTGTATAGCGGGCACTCGTTTTTAGAACTGGTAGAATAGTGACACAATTATACACTTATTTTATTCATATAAAGAACAGTATATGCCTACTGAGTGGGCAATTACCTTTAATAGTACTACTTTTTGCTACACCGCGCAAGCATATTCGTTGATTTAATGTGGTTAAACCTTCAGACAATACTTTAATTTCACAATGTATATCCCTCACAATCATGAATTGTATGTCCACCCAATTGTTCAGTGTATAAAATGTAGATTTTATTATGATTTTATTCAAGCCTATCCATTGAACACGTCCTTTGGGGGTTTGGGGTGAAATGGAATTGAAAGGTTGCGTATTATTGGTCTGGTCGCGCGTATTCCGACGGCTTAATCAATTCGCGGCAACGTCAACATTTGCTACGTCAGAACCTGGTTTGCAAAATTACTGAGCCACGCAGGGGACATGGACTCTTTTTTTTTTTATTAATTCGTATTCATTCCAAAGAAATAACAATTCGTTCCCTTAATTTAACAATTCATTCCCTCGAATTATCAATTCGTTCCCACGATATAACAATTCGTTCCCTCGAATTAACAATTCGTTCCCACGAAATGACAATTCGTTCCCTCTAATTAACAATTCGTTCCCTCGAATTAACAATTCGTTCCCACGAATTAACAATTCGTTCCCTCAATTTAACAATTAGTTCCTTCGAATTAAAAATCCGTTCCCACGATATAACAATTCGTTCCCTCAATTTAAAAATTCGTTCCCTCGAATTAAAAATCCGTTCCCACGATATAACAATTCGTTCCCACGGGAACGAATTGTTATTTCGTGGGAACGAATCGTTAAATTAAGGAAACGAATTGTTAATTTGTGGGAACGAATTGTTAATTCGAGGGAACGAATTGTTAATTCGAGGGAACGAATTGTTAAATCGAGGGAACGAAATGTTATTTCGGAGAAACGAATTCGTAAAAAAAAGAATTCTACGTCCCCTGCGGGGCTCCGTACAAAATAGAGAGGGAGTGCACTTAGGCAATTGTTTTCTGAGATGATACGAAAACAACCGAGGAACCTTTGATAAATATACATGTATTTCGCGCTCTACTATCAACGCTGTTCAATTTACCAGCGGCATTTCTATCACCCCGCATACCAAAGGAGAAATAACGGATGTCGAAATATCGTGTCACAACGATCTTAACACATAATTATGTATCTGTGACTGGAGAAATGTGGCTTATGGGATTTGTGACCAGTACAGCTCGTGGTCAAATATCACACTCATGTAGCCTGATAAAGATCTACATTGCTTGTTGGAAGCATGACGGGTGTTTCATTGGTGGAATTGCGAACATTGCATATCCTGATCAGGCTGTGCGGATGAACAGGCTGATCTGGATATGCACTGGTCGCAAACTCCATAAGCCCCACTTCCCCAGTCACAGGCACATGATTATATCGGAATGGAAAGTAATATACTGAACAAAAAATGTTACTTCGGCTAACGGAAGACGAGACGGGCATGTCAGACTTTTAGACTAAGATTTATAGTTAGACATTTGCTGCACGTTTTCCGCTTTGCAGTCAATAGGTTGCACGATATCGCTACACCACAGTCAACGGTATACATTTGCGGAGTAAGGTTTCCTTTTCGCGCACTACAAAATAGCAATAATCCCGAGGGCGTTCACGTTCATACTTCGCTATATCGTTATTGAAAGAATAATCTACAATATATAATATCATAAACTCGCCTAATAAAGTGTGTATTAGTCTTGGGTGGCTCTCCACGAAGTATAACGTAAACAAAGAACGCTTCAAACGCAAATTTGGAAATACTATAGGAATGAATGGCCTTTTTGTGGAATTTATCGGGGTATAAACTTGGAAAAGTCGCGGGAATACTGGATGAAGGCTGGAAGGCTTCGTCCAGTATTCCCGCGACTTTTCCAAGTTCATATCCCCGATAAATTCCACAAAAAGGCCATTCATTCCTTATAATTCCAGCATTTGAAATAAATTCATCAAGAAAATGTGTTTATTTTCCGTTTTCTTAAGAATTATTTTAACTGCGCCTCACGGTTACGGAAAGTAGTTCGGCGTGGGAGTTTACTGGGATATACATTTTGGACAGAGACTTGCTACGGGCCAATCAAATGTTACGGAATTGTGTAAATATTTTTCTGCTGGAATTATTGTACGTTGTAATAAATTCTACAATATAAGACAAAAATATTATCATAAACTCACCTAATAAAGTGTGCATTCGCTAAAGTTTATGATACTATTCTGTCTCCTACTCAGGCTCAGCTAATCAAGCTGATTGATTTCAAGCATACTATCAAAGTATTTTGAAATTAAAATAAATTCAAACATTGGCAAGATTAGCGCAGGCGGTGGTGTAGAAACTGTTGAGTTTTATCACCCAGTCTCGACAAATCCACTCGTCCGCTCGTATTGGCGAGTGATTTTTCGATCGGGACGAGTGGTAAGTTGAAGAAACAGTGTGGGGTAAGCATTAACCCTTTGAACACGAAAGCCCGCTATATCGGTCTATGCAAACAGTGCAGATCCAGATGAGCCGGCTCGTAACGAGCCGTCTCATCAGGATCTGCACTGTTTGAAAGTAATTTTCATAGTTTTTGAGAACAACAAATACCCCCTTTTTATAAATGGAATAGTCTGAAAATCATTTTGCGATGATTGGATCGGTTGCAAAATTAAAATATCGCAGCCCATTCAGTTACTTAGGGGTGAAAGGGTTACAACATATATGAATGTACGAGTTGACATCCAATCTTGGGGCCGTTTCACTAAACTTCGTACGACTAAAACGTTCGTAAGTGCAAATTTAGGATCGTCTGGAAATTTCAATTGTTTGATTTACAGTTATTGAGCATAGGCTGCATATGCAGCCTATGCTCAATAAATGTAAATCCAATAATCGTTTACAAGAAAACATTGTTAATGTGAAATTCACAGACTATCAGACGTTTGCACTTACGAACATTTTAGTCGTACGACGGGACGGGTGGAACATTTAAGAATGTTCGATGCCTGAGATTAACACAGTTTCCAATACTCCGTGTCGCCATGAACCCAATGAGAAATATGGGAATGGCGAGCTGTCCGACAAGCGGATGGACGTTAATGGGTCAAAACTGACCCCTCTATTAGTGTGTCCAGGCTTTAGTGGATAACAAGTATCTGGACACGCGTCTGATGAATCCAGGCTTCTGTTTTATATCGTTGTTAGAAACTAACAAATACTTCTTCCAGCATAGTATGTTTCTATGTGAATGTGGTGAGTGGCATGTGGGAGCATACGATGGGTAATTTAACGATCGGGGTTCAGCCTTACCGGAATCCCGACTGGCGACCTGGTTTGGTCCTCACGTACGCCTGTAGCATTTTGTATGTAACGGTTGAATCTGGTTATACCGCTTATGCGAGTATTACTATTATTCGTAATTCTATTACTTTTAGGGGAAGGGGCCAAGTGGCTTTGGTATGGACATGACACCAGGTCAGGTTATTCTAATTTCAGAGCTGAATATATTTTTTCTCGATGTAAATATTCTGTTCTGAATCCTCCACCCCACCCACCCCACCCCACATACCCCCACCCCAATGCAGCTGGATAAATACGTGATTGAACCCGTTGGCCCGGCCTTAAATTAATTTAGCTGTTGACAGGCCGTTAAACACCAATACAGAAACTTTAAATATGTGGCTGTGACTGGAAAAATGGTTTTGAGACCTGTGTAGATCCAGATCAACCTGTGCAATCCGAAGATTCTGATCAGGTTCTACACTGTTCGATGAATGAAACGCCCGTCGTGTTTATACTAAGGAATATAGATGGTCATCAGGCTACAGTGTGCTATGGAATTTGCGATCAGAGTAGCTCCTGATCAAATAACATGCTTCTGTAGCCCGATCATTATCTATATTGCTTGTTAGACGCATGCCGGGTGTTTCATTGATAGAATGGCGAACAGTGTAGATCCTGATCAGACTGTGCGGATGCACAGGCTGATCTGGATCTACACTGGTCGAAAAACCCATAAGCCCCATTTCTCCAGTCACAGCCATTTATGAGACACGTCATGTGATTTTGTACCTTCAGACATCTGCGTAATTTCATGAAATACGTTTACAAAATTTACAATATTTTTCGTAAATGGCGTCAAAAGTTTACAAAATATTCAGAGTACATGCGGAATTATATTGTTAACTTTATTTATGAAAAATAGTGTAAATTACGCAGATTTCCGAAGGTACAAAATCACATGGCGTGTCTCGTGTATGGCCGGAAACTGCGCTGTTGTGGATACATTACCTACTGAATGGTACACGAATGTCCAATAAACAGACCCACTCTGATCTCACCGTTAATATGTTTTTGATAACAATTGCTGACCGCTGATTACGTCGTCTCGTATTTCAATACCATTTTTTTAATCATTTATCAGGTAACACGCTTTGTATTGACGGAATACGTACTGGCTGATAGTATAGTGTTGTATTAGATATTGAACTGATACGAATATCTATGGAAGTGTTCTGGGGACAGTTTCACTAAACTTCGTAAGACTAAAATGTTCGTAAGTGCAAAATTATGAGCGTCTGTAAATTTCACATTAGCAATATATTCTTGTAAACAATTATTGGATTTACATTTATTGAGCATAGGCTACATATGCAGCCTATGCTCAATAAATGTAAATCCATCAATTGAAATTTCCAGACGATCTTAAATTTGCACTTACGAACATTTTAGTCGTACGAAGTTTAGTGAAACGGGCCCTGGTGCCAATGCTAAAATATGTTTATCTCCTAATTAGGAGATACTAAGTCCTGACTAGGAGATACTATCTCCTCTCCTAATTATGAGTTACTAAGTCCTAATTAGGAGATATTATCTCCTAATTAGAACATATTATTTCCTGATTTGGAGCAATTATCTCATAATTAGGACTTACTATCTCCTAATTAGGACTTACTATCTGTGGCAATGCTAAAAATGTTTATCTCCTACTTAGGAGATATTAAATCCGAATTAATAGGAGATACTAACTCCGAATTAGGAGATAGTATCTCCTAATTAGGAGATAACTATATTTTAGCATTGGCACCAGGACACTTCCATAAATATCCGGGTTACAACAAAATGAAAACTCACGTTTCATTGGTCGAACGGCGTCATATGCTATTACCGAATTACGTCAGTGTAATGACGTAACGCAAACAAGTCCGTGTTTTTCTCAACGAAAGCCACATTTATGTACGTGTTCATTATGTAGCATTAAAATAAATATAATACGAGGCTAGTGTATTTTGATATCAAGTTTATCAGGCTCGGCTCGGAAACGGTAGGAATTCCTCGGTGAATGGAATGGAATGGAATGGTGCTTAACGGCCCATCAACACAAAAGAGTATCATTTAGGGCCAAGCAATGTAGATGAAGAATATCATTAATAGCAAAATAGTATGTTAGATGTGGTAGTCAATAAGATGATTAGGGTAAAAATATTAATATGATGAACAATATAAATGAACAACATGAAATTCCTAGGTGAGCCTTGGAATTCCTACGCGTTTCCTAGCCTTGCCTGATAAACGTGATATCAAAAGACACTAGCATGGTCTTCTCTATGTGGACATGAACGGTCCCTGGCGGCATCATCAGGCGGTGTAATGTATACCCGACAGAATAAACAGACATTTCCACTAGAAACCCGAATTTTCTGTATGTAACGCAGGGCGACTTACAAGTCTGCTGCAACACAGCCACCACCACAACCATTATTGTTCCATCCCACCCACCAACATCGTATCGCACCGCCACTACTATAGTTGCGAACAGTAATTCTTGCAATCTGCTCCCGTACCGTACGGACGGTACGGGAGTAGATTGCAAGAGTTACTGTTCGCAACTACGCCACTACTACCCAACACCACGGCACTAAGCCAACCACCAACCACACCATCTCCACCACCACCATACCATCCACTCTCCAACACCACGGTACTAAGCCAACCACCAACCACACCATCTCCACCACCACCATGCCAGCCGCCCTCCAACACCACGGCACTAAGCAAACCACCAACCACACCATCTCCACCACCACCATACCATCCACTCTCCAACACCACGGCACTAAGCCAATCACCAACCACACCATCTCCACCACCACCACCATACCACCCGCCCTCCAACACCACGGCACTAAGCAAGCCACCAACTACAACATCTCCACCACCACCACCATACCACCCGCCCTCCAACACCATGGCACTAAACAAACCACCAACCACACCATCTCCACCACTACCATACCATCCACCCTCCAACACCACGGCACTCAGCAAACTACCAACAACACCATCTCCACCACCACCATACCATCCACCCTCCAACACCACGGCACTAAGCAAACCACCAACCACAACATCTCCACCACCACCATACCATCCACCCTCCAACACCATGGCACTAAGCCAACCACCAACCACACCATCTCCACCGCCACCATACCATCCTCCCTCCAACACCACGGCACTAAGCCAACCACCAACCACACCATCTCCACCACCACCATACCATCCACTCTCCAACACCACGGACCAAGCCAACCACCAACCACACCATCTCCACCACCACCACCATACCACCCGCCCTCCAACACCACGGCACTAAGCCAACCACCAACCACACCATCTCCACCACCACCATACCATCCACTCTCCAACACCACGGACTAATCCAACCACCAACCACACCATCTCCACCACCACCACCATACCACCCGCCCTCCAACACCACGGCACTAAGCCAACCACCAACCACACCATCTCCACCACCACCATACCATCCACTCTCCAACACCACGGCACTAAGCAAACCACCAACCACACCATCTCCACCACCACCATACCACCCGCCCTCCAACACCACGGCACTAAGCCAACCACCAACCACACCATCTCCACCACCACCATACCACCCGCCCTCCAACACCACGGCACTAAGCAAACCACCAACCACACCATCTCCACCACCACCATTCCATCCACTCTCCAACACCACAATTCCCCACTTCACCGCCATTGTTTTCTTAAATACAATATTAACCCTTTGAACGCGGGAACCGAAAATTGTCGTCGGCAGTTTCATAGTTTGCCTCTTCTCCCAGAAAAAAACATTGTCTGGCAGCATCTTAGAATCATTTCCATTGGAAATGATTCTAAAGTGATGTCAAACCATATTTTAATGAGAGAAAAAAAGTAAAATGAAAAATAAACATCAGACGACAACTTTTAATAGAACATTGTACGGGTTAAGTCGGCATTATAATCACAGGTATTAAAATGGATGCCCAAACCACAATAACCGCGTTTATCCAGTTACCGTCACAATTGACTGTGATCTTTATGCACCTAACGATTCACTCACCTTCCCAAGAGAGTGTCATGTCCTGAAAGTTAATTAAGTCACAGGCTAATCACCTCTAATGCATGCATATATTTACGGTAGATATACGAGATACAGGTTCTTCTGTTTGGACATGAATAGAAGTTTTTTCTTATACCCATTCCAGTCATATTCCAGCTGCGACCACCCGCGACCACGACCGCGACCTTGTCAGTTGTGCGACCTACGGCGGCCTAGTCCCGGTCCTGGGGCGCGTTTTACTAAACTTCGTACGACTAAAATGTTCGTAAGTGCATACTTATGATAGTCTGTAAATTTCACATTAACAATGCTTTCTTGTAAACAATTATTGGATTTACATGTATTGAGCATAGGCTGCATATGCAGTCTTTGCTCAATAAAAGTAAATTAATTGAAATTTCGAGATGATCCTAAATTTGCACTTACGATTTCGTACGAAGTTTAGTGTAACGGGCCCCTGTTCTTTGCGGCTTATAGCAGACTGGGATAACGACTGGTCGAAGACTTTGATGGGTTTTACGTACGATCACCCAATACTACCTACGAGTGTCAAGGACTTGGTGGCCGTTTCACTTAACTTCGTACGACTAAAATGTTCGTAAGTGAAAACTTATGATAGTCTGTAAACTTTCACATTAACAATGTTGTCTTGTAAACAGTTATTGGATTTACATTTATTGAGCATGCTCAATAAATGTAAATCCATCAATTGAAATTTACAAACTATTCTAAATATGCACTTACGAATATTTTAGTCGTACGAAGTTTAGTGAAACGGCCCCCGTTGCACGACTAGTCAGTGATAGCACGACTGGTCGCAAGCCCTTGCGTGATTTGTAGTACGATCACCCAGGACTATCATTGTCAAGGAACTTGTTGACGACTAGTCATGTAGCACGACGTCGCAACTGGTGATTTGTAGTACGACACCCAGGACTACATACGATTGTCAAGGAACTGTTGCACGACTAGTCAGTGATAGCACGACTGGTCGCAAGCCCTTGCGTGATTTGTAGTACGATCACCCAGGACTACATACGATTGTCAAGGAACTGTTGCACGACTAGTCAGTGATAGCACGACTGGTCGCAAGCCCTTGCGTGATTTGTAGTACGATCACCCAGGACTACATACGATTGTCAAGGAACTGTTGCACGACTAGTCAGTGATAGCACGACTGGTCGCAAGCGGGATTTGTAGTACGATCACCCAGTACTACGATTCACAAGAACCAACGAGATACAAAGTAGAAGTAATTAAAGGTACATGCCCACTCAGTAGGCACAACATGTTCTTTATATCAGAGACATGATCTGAGACATTTTCTGGCAAAATAAACATTATGTCACCATTACCCCACATATTAATTGGCAGTATTATACATGTTTTATCAGACGTAAATATTCACATTGATATCAGGGGCGATAACCGTGTTTCATTGATGTGCAATGATCATACTTTATAATCTGTAGAAAATATTATTTTTAGGTCACTCATTTAATTAGTAGAAATAATTAAAAAATATCATGCCTCATTTGCATATGAAAATAGCCTGATACCACCGCGTGTCACTATCAGTAAAATAAATATTACTAAATGATTATATCTGTATAGCGGGCACTCGTAATTTTTAGAACTGGTGGAATAGTGACACAATTATACACTTATTTAATTAACATAAAGAACATGTTGTGCCTACTGAGTGGGCATGTACCTTTAATTGGATTTACATTTATTGAGCATAGGCTGCATATGCAGCCTATGCTCAATAAATGTAAATCCAATCATTAGGTACATGCCCACTCAGTAGGCACAACATGTTGTTTATAGGAATTAAATATTACTAAATGATTATATCTGCATAGCGGGCACTCGTAATATTTAGAACTGGTGGAATATTGACACAATGTGTTGCGCCTACTGAGTGGGCGTGTACCTTTAATCACGACTACC
Organism: Conchocele bisecta; assembly: GCA_029237695.1. Classification (NCBI taxonomy): domain Eukaryota; kingdom Metazoa; phylum Mollusca; class Bivalvia; order Lucinida; family Thyasiridae; genus Conchocele; species Conchocele bisecta. The sequence goes on along the minus strand of CM055273.1, from coordinate 19,925,060 downwards.
GAAGTATCTACATTTCACGGGAAAAACTATTTTCGTCTTGCTCTGTTTCCTGGAAGGGCGTATATTTGCTGTATACTTTAAAGTTTAAAATAATATAATTGAGAGATGTTTATATTGGTTACTTTAAAATATGAAAATCAATGGTTGTTCCTGTTGGTGTTTTATCAGAATTTGTGCGCTAGTAAGAAGCCAATAACATACTGGTGTTGACAGACAAATGCATTGTTGGCGGCCATTTTAAATAAAAGAAAATGCTTCTAACTTTGGTCGGACACGACCTCGTATCATAACAAATTCCACGATTTTATTAACGCTAATGTGATTATTTTGGCAGAAAGTGAACATGTTCATTTGAGAATTATTGTTTTGCTAAAATAGCATAGTTAGAACATAATTATGCAAAGAATATCGAATTGCAGCTGCTTTTTCTAGGTCGGACACAACCTCGTATCATAACAAATGCAATGATGTGTTCAAGCATCTAACGTCAATATTGTAGTGGCAAGTTCATATAATAATTTGAGAATTATCGATCTCCTGCAGACATATATGAAATGCATGGAAAATTACAATTTTAAACATGTTATTTTGTTATGATACGAGGTCGTGTTCGACCAAAGTTAAAAGCCTTGTTCACATATATACAGTTATACCGATATCGTATACACGCCCCTAAGGACACATTACATTTGTATAGAATCTTCATAAATGACTCCTTGCGATTACATAGGACATATATAGATGAACGGGATGACCGGTATTAACTAAATGGCGTCAATGCAGGCGCGGATCCAGGATTTCGGGTTAGGGGGGGGGCGTAACTATTTTACAATACTTGACTATATTATCGAACGAGCTAAGCTCGTTCGATAATATAGTCAAGTATTGCAAAATAGTCGAGATAGCGCTAGGGGGGTCCGGGGGCATTCCCACCCGGAACATTTTGCAAATCTACATCGCATTTCCTGCGTTCTGGCGCATTTTGGAACAAAAATATTGACACTGTCACAGTATGTTTAGACATGATTTTTGATTGAAAACGTTTAAATTTTGAAACAATAAGAAAACGACCGAAAAATGCATGGAATACATGGCATTTGGCATGAAACGTGCCTTGTAACTTGTAAACAATCTTTACTCGGCGAATTTTAGGGGCGCGCGCCGGGTCCGCCCCCCCCCCCCCTGAATCCGACCATGCAATGTATTGTGTATACAAGGTCAGCACGCAGAATAAGCCGGTTGTGATGCGTATTTCAGTTTATCAGGTAACTAGCTTTCACGTATTGGCCGAATACGTACTGACTGATAACATATTGCTGTATCATGCATTGACCTTATACGCCGAATATCCGGGTTACAATCAACTGAAAATTGACGTTTCAACAGCTAAGATCATGTAAGGCCGGACAAACGGGTTCGATCCCGTTTTAACCGGCTGCAGTGGGGGAGGGGGGGGGGATCCCAAGATCAGAACGGACTATTTACATCGAGAAAATATATTTTCAGGTCCATACCACACCAAGTCACTTGGCCCCTTCTCCCCTAAAATAGGATTACGAGGATTACGAATAATCGTAATACTCACGTAAGGGGTATAACCAGATTCAACTGCCACATACAAAATGCCAAAGACGTATGTGAGGGCCAAACCAGATCTCCAGTCGGAATTCCGGTAAGGAGAATCCCGATCGTTAAATTACCCATCGCATTCTCCCACGCAACCAGAAAATGAAACGGTGATGCTTTTGAAAATGATTTGCACACGTGCTTCGTTCTTGTGCTTATAGAACGGAGACACTTCGAAATCAAGCAGTTTGATTGGCCGAGACTGAGCACAGCTCAGCCTCGACCAATCAAGCTGCCTGATTTCGAATACATACTCGGAAAAGTGTTGCTATCATTGAAACGGTGTATAATGAAATAGCCACTAAACTTTGTGACACCGATTTCCAAAGTCTTATTTGACTAATTCAATATGTGTATGATAAACACAAATGATGCATCTACATACAGTGGAACCTCTCTAAACCGGACACCCTGGGAGGTCCCCAGGGTGTCCGGATTAGAGAGGTACCACTGTAAAACAGGCATATGACTACTGCAAGACACGGTTGTGTGATTTATGATCATGAACAGGCAGTATCATCGGAGATAAATGGCAATGAAACCTATCAAAATTAAGCACCACTCACTTTTCTCTATGTTCGGTTTAGAGGGGTTCTACTGTATATGGTATGGAAGTTTCTCCCGCCAATCGGGACTTATTCAGTTTGTTTTGCCTTTTATTATTACTTTAAGGCTTTATCTCGTCGTTTTCCATCACAATGTGCTATCGGCTTATTTAAAATAAGACACATGAATGCCATTATTTGTAATACATGTCACCTGACACCCTGTCGCCATTGACACCCTTATTCCACGAAAACCAATATGTACTCATATACCGCATCTGAGATTTGCAAAATAAAGACATGTTTTGTTCTGTTCTGTAAATGTCGTTTAATTGACATTTTAAGCAACACCGTATCCAATAGCTACAATAATTTGCCTCCGACATGTTATCTACGGCTACAATTTGACCCATTCAAAAAATGTGAGCAACCGAAGTGCATACCCAAACCTGTTGTATGTAGGTCAAATTTACAAGATATACATGTCAGATAAACACCTTGACTCGGTAAAATAACCAATTTCTGCATGTGTATGTTCTTTCGCTTTCATATCAAATACACCGGATAACCGGTTGCAAAAATCACTATTCCATGTGTTACATTAAAGAGATGGGGTTAAATTGCTACCCTCGCGAGAGGTATGGAGCGGGGTAGCAATTTTGTTTCTACGTATCCAATCGTTTGTCATATCCAGGTAGTATTACCTGTTAACGTGTGTTGTCATGTCATGTGACATAGATGACAAAAGATCAGAATCATGTCGGTCTGTAATTAAGTTTGCGGATCTCCATTAATTAACTTTAAGTCCCCACTGGGCAGGGATAATCGTAGAATTTACGGCAGATACTATTGACCCAGTTGTTGGAGATATGTGTCTATGACAGTGGTTAGTCAACTGGGGGCCGTTTCACTAAACTTCGTACGACTAAAATGTTCGTAAGTGCAAATTTAGAATCGTCTGGAAATTTCAATTGATGGATTTACATGTATTGCGTATAGGCTGCCGCATATGCTCAATAAAGGTAAATCCAATAATTGTTTACAAGAAAACACTGTTAATGTGAAATTTACAGACTATCATAATGTTGCACTTACGAACATTTTAGTCGTACGAAGTTTAGTGAAACGGCGCCCCTGGCGTCTTATTATTTTCCATATGAGACATGCCACATGATGCCTAAGAACATGTGCGATTGTTTTATTATGAAATGTTTGCAGAAACTGTGATATTACCCTGCTGGTCCCGGCCTTCGTGCGCGTTACAATTACTGAATTAGAGAGCCGGGCCCAAGATACACTACTGTCTGTTTCACGAAAGCTGCCCAAATTTTACGGCTATATAAACAATTCAAAAACAAGATTTCTTTTGATAATATTAAATTAAAGGAAAAATTAAGAATGAGCCTTCTTTTTATTTCGTGAAATTTGGTCAAATATTGACTTTATTGCGAAAACAAAATTTCCCCATGTTAAATCCCCATAGACATCTTCACGGAGTGAAGATGTCTATGGGGATTTAATGTCTATGGGGATTTAACATGGGGAAATTTTTTAGAATTTCAGAAATACTGGACCGATTTTTAAAATGTAACTTTTGTTTTCTTCGTTAGATCATTTCCAAGCTATCTAGCTAGGTTTCGGAGTCAATTTCCAAAATTTATCGTTTTTTGACTCCTCCCACAACTCTACCTTTTTCCCCCATGTTAAATTCCCATAGAGAAATCAATTTTTCCTAATAAAATCAATATTTGACCGAATTTCACGAAATGGAAAGAATGCTCATTATTAAATTGTCCTTTAATTTAATATCATCGAAAATAATATTGTTTTTTAATTGTCTATATAGCCGTAAAATTTGGGCAGCTTTCGTGAAACAGACTATAGTACCACTTCCGTTGTTTGAACATATGGCGAGTGTCCTCCGTGTGGTTTTCGCATCCCCACACAGCATAGGCTTATAGCATATGAGGCATGTTTAGCTCTTGGTATCTGGCTGTGAATGGGAAAATGGGGCATATGGTATTTGTGACCAGCGTAGATCCAGATCAGATAGCATAATATCACATAGCATACATGATAATGATGTATGCAGATCCTGATAAGACTGTGCCGATGCAGGGGCTGATCGGGATCTACACTGGTCGAAAAAAACATAAGCCCCATTTCTCTAGTCACAACCACATATGTGACTACAGAAGTTGGGCTTAGTACATTCGTGGCAATGGTTATTTCGTGTACCCCAGTCCGGTAAGCTATTACCTCCCTTAACTGCATTATCTAACGTGACGAACTCTTCAACGCCTGAGGTAAAACTGGCACAAATATTCACTTCCGGTAAGTAAACATGACAAAGACGTATTCGCTAATATCATTCTATGTGACCAGAACCTGATACAATAGTACTTGTTATTCACATGAAGGGTGTTTTATTTACAACGTCACCAACATAAGTCCATTTAATTTCAGTCAATAACCATAAAAATTATTGCAATATCATATACTTATTAATTAAAGTGCCGGGTTCGATGCGCCATATTTCATAAAAATATGTTACATAATAAGGACAAAATAAATGAATACGTACTTTGAATCGGAGGGCTTCTGGAAGTCTCAGTACTTGTTGTTGTTGTTGTTGTTGTTGTTGTTGTTGTAACCACGTGATCATACAACTTGGTACATACCATTTCTTCTTCGGCAAGTAAGGCCCCATTTTGATATATGGTCAAACTTGATCACGTGGGTGGCAGGTGTGTGCATGCGATCGGTAATTTAACGAGCAGGATTCATCCTTACAGAAATCTCAACTAGAGACAAGGGGCCCGTTTCACTAAACTTCTTACGACTAAAATGTACGTAAGGTCAAATTTAAGATCGTCTGTAGACTTCAATTTATGGATTTACATTTATTGAGCATAGGCTGCATATGCAGCCTATGCTCAATAAATGTAAATCCAATAATTGTTTACAAGAAAACATTGTTAATGTGAAATTTACAGACTATAATAAGTTTTCACTTACGAACATTTTAGTCGTAAGAAGTTTAGTGAAACGGGCCCCTGGTATGGGCCTCACATACGTCTTTGGCATTCTTGTATGTGAGAGTTGAATCTGGTTATGCCCGTATGTGAGTATTACGATTATTCGTAATCCTATTACTGTTAGAGGAAGGGGCCAAGGGGCTTTGGTGTGGTATGGACCTGGCACCAGGTCAGGTTATTCAAAATGTCAGGGATAAATATATTTGTTTTCGATCTAAATATTCCGTTCTGGTTTTGGGACCCCCCCCCCCCCACCACACACACACACACACACACACACACACCCCACACCAATGCAGCAGGTTGAATACGGGATCGAACCCGTTGGCCTGGCCTTAAATGACATTAGCTGTTGATAGGCCGTTAAACACCAACAAGAAACAAAGCAAACTTGATCTCAACTGCCATAGGCCGCATTTCTTCAGACGTATTTCCACTAAATATTTCATATTGACCCGGGTCATAAACCTCTCCAATTCTCCAATCACAATCACAGTTACCATTTTTATTTTTATGAAATATTTTATTTTAACTTTTTTTTACACATTTCAAGTTATGCATGGATTTATCTGTGAGAGAAAACCCGTAATTGTCAACTTAGAAATAACACACCGTGGAGAGAACACCCGTCATCACTCGCGTGCACTCTCCGGCAGTCGTTATAAAATAAGCACCGCCCACAGAAATTCATACGCAGATGCAAACCCTCCCGAAATAATATAAATTAATGCATTTTTGTTCGAAAATGTTCTTCAGTAATAAATAGGATATTCCATCGTACATGTTTGAATAGCTTGAAATAATACACTCGTGTACCCAAGGCAGTATGGAATCTTAACTATGAATGTGACTGCAGAAATAGAGACTACCTATGCTAGTGTCTTCTGATATTAAGTTTATCAGGCAAGGCTAGGAAACGCGTAGGAATTCCGAGGCTTGTCGAGGAATTCCTACCGTTTCCGAGCCGAGCCTGATAAACTTGATATCAAAATACACTAGCCCGGTATTCTATTTATCAGGTAACGTTTTATGCTCGAAAATGACGTTAGATGACGTCGAATTCTATGGACAGAACGCGGACTTGTTTACGTTGAGTCATTCGGTAACGTAACGTGACGTCATCCGACCAATGGAACGTCAGTTTTCACTTCGTTGTAACCCGGACGGACGCACGCACGCACGGACACCCGGACGTCATTGTGATCACGATGTCTCGCTTTCCGCAAGCGTGTTCGACAAAAACAATACATGTCCCTGAGGGGCTCCGTAAAATACCGATAGAAACGTTCATAAAATCCATTTCTCCAATCACACCCATACTGATGGATGTGACTGGAAAAATGTGGCGTATGGGCTTTGTGACCAGTGTAACTCCTGATCAAATAGCACACTCATGTTGCCAGATAACTATATTCCACACAAGATGGGTGTTTCATTGATGGACTGACTGGCGAACAGTGCATATCCACTGGATATACACTGGTCGCAATACCCATAAGCCCCATTTCTCCAGTCACACCCACAATTAAGATCCCATACTGTCAGTGCATGTTAGAAAGCATCGACACAATTAGGCTATTAGCACGGGAGCCGCCGCTGATGTCTTTACCAGATTGTTTCACGGCCTAAAAATATAAATGTGCAAGCAACTGCAAGAAGACGATTGACTTCCCTGCTCGTCCTGCGTTGCTATAATTGAAAATCACACTGAAAATGCGATCAAGTTGTTAGAACTATTTTTATGGCGTAAGACCCGTGTTTTTAAAAAAGTTCAACCCGCAAAATATATGCTGCGGCAGATGTGCTGAAAAGGCGATAAGTTGTTGAACTATTTTTATGGCGTAAGACCCGTGTTTTAAAAAAGTTCAACCCGCAAGACATGTGCTCATTTGCAAGACCTCAACTTGGATGTTGGTTGTATAATTCTTCGCTAGCGCCCGAATAATAATTAATATTAAAGGGTATATATACAAGGTGCATGATCACGTGGTTACAACAACTACAACAACAACAACAACAACGTCGCCCACTCCAAAGTAAGTATTATTTGATATTTTCCTTAATATGCAACGGATTTTTATGAAATATGGCTCAGCAAACGCGTGTTCATGAGATGCATTTGGTTTTCCATGGAGTTTGGCACAGACTATTGTCGATTTCCGTGTCAGAGACCACCAAATGCAGCTTAGCAAGACGCGTTTGATGCGCCATATTTCATCAAAATCCGTTACGTAATAAGGACACTATGAAAGAATACGTACTTTCAATCGAGTGGATTCTGGATGTTTCAGTACCTGTTGTTGTTGTTGTTGTTGTTGTTGTTGTTGTTGTTAGTACCACGTGATCATACACCTTGATATACAGAACTCTGCATTTATGGTCCGCTATTATGTGCTCCATAAATCACACACCTTTATGTTTAGAAAGTCTTCAAAGTAGATTGCGAAGCAGTTATCTTTGAATCAAGCGATGATCAGGAATAGAACGGGTCCTTAACGGAAATGTACCTACTGACGTTACCGTAAGAGACATGTCTGTGACAACAAGACGTGACATTTAATTTTACACAAAGGTGCGCTAACCTGAACAAGTTGAACTCTTAGAATGCTGGGAACGAAAATTGTCGTCTGCTGTTGCTTTATATTTTGCATTTTTATCTCAATAAAAACGTGATTTGACAGCACTTTAGAATCATTTACATTGGAAATGATTCTAAAGTTATGTAAAAATCATGTTTTTAGGAGAAAAAGTGGAAAATAAAAAAATAACATCAGACGACACAATTTAATTAGCAGTGTAAGTGTTAATGGAAGTGTATGTCTGTCAAATTAACATTTAATTTTACATAAGGGTGCGCTAAAAATCTCAACTTTTAGAATGCTGGGAAAGAAAATTGCCGTCTGCTGTTATTTTATATTTTGCCTTCTTTCTCAATAAAAACGTGATTTGACAGCACTTTATAATCATTTCCATTGGAAATTATTCTAAAGTGATGTCAAAATCATGTTTTTAAGAAAAAAAGTGTAAAAGAAAAAAATGAACAGCAGACGACACAATTAAATTAGCAGAGTAAGTGTTAATGGAAGTGTATATCTTGTCAAATTAACTTTTAATTTTACAATAGGATGCGCTTGAACTCTTTGAATGCTGGGAAGGAAAATTATCGTCTGCTGTTGTTTTATATGTTGCCTTCTTTCTCAATAAAAACATTATTTGACTGCACTTTAGAATCATTTCCATTGGAAAAGCATGTTTTAAGAGAGAAAAAAATAGAAAAAACAAAAATGAACAGCAGACGACACAATTTAATTAGCAGTGTAAGTGTTAATGGAAGTGTATATCTGTCAAATTGACTTAAAGCAATATGCAATAGATGAACGTTATAATGATGAAAAAGCCGTAGAAGCAACCCGCCTCCCTATTTTTGTAAGATAGCAATTATTAGCAATTATTACCAAAAACACGGGGTAATTAGAAATTATTACCACAAACGCGGGGTAATTTGTTGTACGTCGCGGCAACACGGAACTTATGTCTACATGTTACAAGGTGCATGATCACGTGGTTACAACAACAACAACGTCGCCCACTCCAAAGTAAGTATTATTTGATATTTTACTTAATATGCAACGGATTTTGATGAAATATGGCGCAGCAAACGCGTCTTCATGAGCTGCATTTGGTGGTCCAGGGAGTTTGGCACAGACTTATGTAGTTTTTGAAAAGAATCGATTTCCGTGTCGGAGACACGGAACTCGATTCTTCGCAAAAACGACAGAAGTTTGGGCGAAAATACAGAGACCACCAAATGCAGCTTTACAAGACGCGTTTGATGCGCCATATTTCATCAAAATCCGTTACGTAATAAGGACAATATAAAAGAATACGTACTTTCAATCGGATGGATTCTGGAAGTTTCAGTACTTGTTGTTATTGTTAGTACCACGTGATCATACACCTTGAGTTAGAGTATCTCATTCGGACTCCACGCACTTTACACAGACCAAATGTATTATACACCCCAGTAAACGCAACGACCCATGATTGTATTCCTTAATTATAAAGTATCATCATTGCACTTCAACAAATACATAGTGAGAACAATAGTTAGTTCCGTTAACCTTTTAAATGTACATATGCCAACTCAGTAGGCACAGAATGTTATTTATTGGAATTAAATAAGTGTATAATTGTGTCATTATTCCACCAGTTCTAAATATTACATGTTTCAGCTATACATATATAATCATATAGAAATATTTATTTTACTGATAGTGACTCGAGGTTATATCAGGCTATTTTCATATGCAAATGAGGCATATTTTTTAATTATGTATACAGTGCAACCTCTCTACAACAGCCACCCATGGGAAGAGGCAAAATTGGCTGTTATAGAGAGGTGGCTGTTGTAGGGAGGTTAATGCTGAATACAATTTTATCGTCTGATGTTTATTTATTTTCTTCAATAATTCTCAATAAAAACATGTTTTGACAGCATTTTAGAATCATTTCCAATGGAAATGATTCTAAAATGCTGTCAAAACATGTTTTTATTGAGAAAGAATGCAAAATCAACATCAGCCGACAATGTTCATGCTCAGCAGCGTAAGGGTTAGATATAGAGGAAATCATCCATTTGGGATATAAAATAGCGGCTGTTACAGAGAGGTGGCTGTTGTAGAGAGGTGGCCGTTCGGGGAGGTTCGACTGTACTAATTAAATGCGTCACCTAAACAAATAACATTTTCGACAGATTATAAAGTATGATCATTGCTCATCAAAACATAAATACAGAGAATAAATAGTAATGTCCGTTAGCATGTTAAGGAAGCACGGTTATCGCCCCTGATATCAGAGTGGAAATTGTTAACGTCTGATATAAATAATGCCAATCAATACGTGGGGTAATGATGAATGAATGTTTATTTTGCCATGAAATGTCTCAGTTGATGTCTCTGATATAAAGAACATTTTGTGCCTACTGAGTGGGCATGTACCTCTAAGGAAACAGTTACCGTCCCTGATATGAAATTGGCAATGCACGTTTGATACAGGAAGCACAATAATTCCAATTAACACGTCCTGAAATGGTAAATGAATATTTATTTTGCCCGGAAAATGTCACATCTAAAGAATGGACGAAAATAATATGTCCCTAAATCAGAACCTTGAATATGGGGGTGGGGTGTGTGTGTGGGGTGTGTGTGAGGAGGGGGGTACGTCACACCTGTTGCATCCCACCCCTGGCTACGTCACATGCAGTAGACGGTTAACTGAACCTAAAGTTCACCTAAAGTATACCGAAAAACAAGAGCGTTCACCTAAATTTAAATGGCATAAATTTGATCACGCAATACGTCGGTGATTTGTTCCACATTTAAAGATTTCCCAAGGTTATCGAATCAAGAGGTTAACGCCAGATGTGACCCACCATGGGAAACTGGGGCTTAATGATTATTTTACCAGTGCAGATCCTCACAAGCTAGCACACTTTGTATACTGATAAGGAACTAAAGCTTTCGTTAAATTCATCAGGTTTGCTTCCTCGGATCAATAGCGAATAGGGTAGACCCTGATCAGACTGCGCTGATGCGCAGTCTGATCAGGGTCGACCCTGTTCGCAAAGTCAACAATCCCCTTTTGTCGTGGCGAGTTACGTATATTATCTTATGTTGACATTTCTCGGAACTTGATACTCGGCGGAACAAGATTACAAAGACATGTAAACAGTCTAAAAGCATTTCTTCAGATTACTGTATATTAATACACGATCGCTTCTGTTTAATTTTGGCATAGAGTTTTGGATTTTTAAAAATACATTTCGAAAAGTTTAATATAATAGACATGTATACCACTGTACTCAACAGACACCCTGGTACAAAATTCTGAATAGAAAACAATAGGTTGAAAGATTGGAAAAAAATGTCATCGCGACCCGAATGACATGACCCATTTTGACGACCAGGGCCCAGTTGCTCAAAACCTCTGTTAGCTTAACAGACTGTTAAATCCTTAACACGGTTAAGGATTTAACAGTCTGTTAAGCTAGCATAGGTTTTGAGCAATCGGGCCCAGGATCAGAAGCCAAATTACGCGTGTATAGCATGTAGAAAGGCGCAACATCTTTTTTTTAATCCAACAGTCAATGCGCACACAAATGGCCATACTATCTCAGAAACAGTCTAATTTAACTAGTTTAGTGACCATCAGACGACCACAGGCTGCCAATGGTCCGTGACATGGCAACTAAATAGGCGGACTCTTTTTTTGCACCGGAAGTCAAATCGTGTATCAATGCGTCCATGTTACCTTTACCAGGGTGTATTTGTAAAAGTCTAACATTACTGGTTGGCGAGAGCAGTATTTTATTTCATTTGAATAAGCACATGACATATATACACATTCAGATGGCATTAACCAACGGTCACGTGCTCTGGTGTATATGGAGACGGGGAGCCATGTTTCAGATATGCGCAGAATGTGATTAACCAATTACATTCGGAATACACCTTTATAGGTATGGAATTTTTTAAATATTTTATTTTTGTTTTATTATTTCTCAGTTAAAGTATATGTTGTGACCACTCATTTGAACCGTCTCGACGAGACGGTTCAAATGGTGGTCACGACATATACTTCTAAGCACATAGAAAGAACATAGTTAGGATTTTATACACACAAAATGGTGTATCCTCAGCATGAAATGGGTTAAATATAGTATCTGTCTGTCTATAGAAACAATGCAACAACAATACATGTATATGTTTCGTGATAGCTAGTGTTAGTGACTAGCATAGTATGACACATAATAATTACGATTCACATAATTGAGACACGCCATGTGATTTTGTACCTTCGGACATCTGCGTAATTTCATGAAATACGTTTACAAAATTTACAATATTTTCCGTAAATGGCGTCAAAAGATGACAACATTTTCAGGGTACATGCGGAATTATATTCCGCATGTACTCTGAAGATTTTGTCAACTTTAGACTTTATTCATGAAATATATTGTACATTTTGTAAACGTATTTAATGAAATTACGCAGATGTCCGAAGGTATAAAATCACATGACGTGTCTCACGTATATGTACACTGGTGCACTGTATAGTGAAAACGAAATTATGTCACCAAGTTAATTGGTTCCCCAGTTTGTGATAGCATATTATATTCGTCTCCCTATACACCAGAGCACGTGACCGCTGGTTAATGCGATCTGAGTGTGTATATACAATAACATCTTGTTTATTTTTTCTGCGAAAAGCCCATTGTTGCCATGGGAATTGTGTCTTCATTAGTGCCTTTTGTACTCTGTGTCTTTGGAACGGAGGTTTCCGTTATCTAAAGTGTTACTACAGGTCTACATCTTAAGATCCCCATATTAACCTACATTGTTGTGCCTTCGTTTCAAGTAGGCTGCGGAGAGACGAAATGTGTGAAATGTGAAGCAGATCCGAGCAAGGAAATATATGTTATAACCGATTTCTCTGATGTTAAGTTTTGTAAAGAGACTAAGTATGTGACCTTGACCTCGATATCAGCAGGGATTTGTCACAGCATAATAGTAGAGCCTTAGAGGAATGCATGCATGAAATATTAAGAATGTTCAATGAAAGAAATAGAAGTTATAACATATTTCTCTGATGTTAAGTTTTGTAAAGAGACTAAGTATGTCACCTTGACCTTGGGATCAGCGGGGGTTGGACGGTCGTAGATATGTCACAGCATGATAGTACAACCTTAGAGGAATGCACGTGTGAAATATTAAGAATTTTCAATGAAGGAAGTAGAAGTTATATCTTATTTCTGTGATGTTAAGTTTCAGTGTAAAGATACCAAGTATTTGACATTGACCTTTGGATCAGCGCGGGTTGGTCGTTGTGGATTTGGCACAGCATGGTAGTAGAGCCTTACAGGAATGCATATGTGAAATATTAAGCATTTTAGACGAAGGAAATAGAAGCTATAATATATTTATCTGATGTTAAGTTTTGTAAAGAGACTAAGTATTTGACCTTGACCTTGGGATCAGCGGGGGTTGGACGGTCGTGGATTTGGCACAGCATGGTAGTAGAGCCTTACAGGAACGCATGTGTGAAATATTAAGCATTTTAGATGAAGGAAATAGAAGTTATAACAATATTTATCTGATGTTAAGTTTAGTGACGGACGGACGCACGGACGGACGGACAACCTGACTCCAGTATACCCTCCCTCCCCCCCCCCCCCCCACAACTCGTTGCGGGTGGTATAATACACATTTCTGGATGACAGTTCTTGTACCTCTGACCACAGGTTGTAGTAACGGACATAGGTCTATAAATGTATCAGTCTGTGAAAAAATAATAAGCCAGGAATGTTTCATTTTACTCCCTGTTGTACAGGGAGTAAAAAGAAACATTCCTTAACTTATTTTATTCACTTATATTTAATGCCATTATATGCATTGCTCCGTTACTTCAACCAATACCGTGCCTCTGACAAAAACCATAGGACCTATTCCACAATCATACTGCATGTGTACTATATAGAGGATATTACATTTTGTTGTTTTTAGTGTAAATTTATTTTTAACACCAAACGCAGTATTTTCACGAGTGGCGAAGCCAGAAAATACAACGTTTGGTGTTGACCAGAAAATATAACGTTTGGTATTGACTAGAAAATACAACGTTAGGTGTTGAACAGAAAATACAACGTTTGATGTTGACCAGAAAATACAACGTTTGGTGTTGACTAGAAAATACAACGTTTGGTGTTGACTAGAAAATACAACGTTTGGTGTTCACGAGACGAAATAATTCGATCATACACTGAAAACAACACATTTTCCGTTTATTGTATGACCATATAACAGCATTTACACTAGCACCCGCATCGTACCTCTAGGACACCTGTGGGGGCCTCATATAACAGCATTTACACTAGCACCCGCATCGTACCTCTAGGAAACCTGTGGGGGCCTCATATAACAGCATTTACACTAGCACCCGCATTGTACCTTTAGGAAACCTGTGGGGGCCTCATATAACAGCATTTACACTAGCACCCGCATTGTACCTCTAGGAAACCTGTGGGGCCTCATACATCAGCATGACCAATTTACTAAAATCATTTGTTGCATACAAATAGAGAATAATAGGTTAGTGCCGTGAATGGGAAAAAAATATCTGGCAAGGCTTAGGAAACGGGATGGGCGAGGCTCTGCCGAGCACATCCCGTTTCCTTGCCGCGCCAGATATTTTTCCCATTCACGGCACTAACCTATTATTCTATTTATCTTGTCAACACCTACAAATGGCTTTAAAATGCAAAAACAAAATTATAACCCCAGCCACCGCACATATTCACTCAGTGATTAGGTCGTATTGACAGGATATCAAAAATGTTTCACGGCACATACGCGTTGTGTTGACGGGATAAAATAATAATGCGGGTCAATATACCTTTAAAATCACTAAAATCGAGGAAATTAAATGTTGGAATCAATATTTTTTCAAGGGAATTACTGCCCGCAACTATGGAAAATGATGCTCCCGTATTCTTTCCAAACTGGATGCACAATTCGTATCCCATTTTGACAATAACCTGGCTACGTTACTAATCCCCGTTTTGTCGTGGCGTGGGCACCCTTGTGGGTATATCTCTGCTACATAAACAATAACCACATAACAGCCGCAATCAGAATCGCAATCAACACGACGACCGGGACTTGCAATTAGCGATGTGTATCACCGCCCACGTGGTGTCTTGCATCGCGGTCTATGGTGTACCAACCGGGCCAAAACTACTGTCTGTTCCACGTTTTGCTGCCGACGAACTTTTGGCTATTAAACGCATTAAATCTAAAATATATTTAAAAGTAAGTACTTTTTTATCAATAACAAAAATGTCACCCTTCCCAAAAAAAATTATTTGATGAAATTCCATCAAATATTGTTTTTATTTGTTGACCGATTTTCAAAATCTAACTTTTGTTTTCTTAGTTACATCACTTTCAAGCTATCTCGAAAAGTTTTGGGAAATTGACTCCCCATGTTAAATTCCCATAGGAAAATCGTTTTTTCGCAATAAAATCAATAGTTGATGGAATTTCATCAAATAATTATTTTGGGGAGGGAGACTTTTTTGTTATTGATGAAAAAGTACTTACTTTTAAATATTTATTAGATTTAATGTGTTTAATAGCCAAATGTTCGTCCGCAGCAAAACGTGGAACAGACAGTAGTGAAAATGTCACACTTTGTAAATTACGTCGCGAATGCTTGCCGAGGAATTCCTTCCGAGCCGAGCCTGATAAACTTGATATCAAAAGACAGTAGTCTGGTATTCTATTTATCAGGTATCGTTTTATGCTCGAAAATGACCACAGCTGATGTCGTTATCTATGGACAGAACGCGAACTTGTTTACTTTGCGTCATTACACTGACGTCACTCGTATTCGTTCAATATAGAACTGACTACCTGATAAGATATATACGTAATATTATATATAGTATATTTCGTAGTCTCAATGAACAGAACAGAATGTATATGCATATATACCATTTGAATGTTGACCCCTTTCGTGCACCATACCGATCGGGATTGATATCGCTGGTCGCAATATAGAGAATAGTAGGTTAGTGCCGTAAATGGGAAAAAATATCTGGCAAGGCTCAGGAAACGGGATGGGCGAGGCTCTGCCGAGCACATCCCGTTTCCGTGCCGCGCCAGATATGTTTTCACATTCACGGCACTAACCTACTATTCTATTTATCCCGTCAACACCTTCAAATGGCTGTAAAATGCAAAAATTGTATTGACTGGATATCAAAAATGTTTCACGGCACCGTGTTTCACGGCACATACGCACTGTGTTGACGGGATAAACCGCATTTCGCAGACATTAATTGCGTATCATATTACACGTAAATGTCATGTAATGTTGAAAAAGGTTTCAGCGCATGCGGAATTGAATTCCGCACTTGCTCTGTAATTGTTACCAATATTCGTTATTCAAGTGAGACACGGCATGTGATTTTGTACCTAAGAACATGAAAAATATTGACAAAATTTACGATATTTCCCTTAAATTACGTCGAAAGCTGACGAAATTTTCGTAGAAAATATCACAGATTTTGTAAACATATTTCATGAAAAATCGCACATGTTCTCGGGTACAAAACCACTCACATGGCGTGTCTCAAATACCCATGGGTTTTTAGAAAAAGGTATAGACGAAATACGGCGATGCGATAAGGCCTATATTGCCAGAGCCGGGTCCGCACATTAGTGCATGCCGATATTTGTCTGTTGTCTCTGTACAATTAGCGAGATATAAACAACGTATGTATTTAGTGCTCTGTGAAAATAATACGGAGCCCCGCAGGGGACGCGGATTTTTTTTTTTATTATTAATTCTTTCCCACGAAATAACAATTCGTTCCCTCAATTTAACAATTCGTTCCCACGAATTAAGAATTCGTTCCCTCAATTTAACAATTCGTTCCCACGAAATAACAATTCGTTCCCCCGGGAACGAATTGTTAATTTGTGGGAACGAATTGTTATATCGTGGGAACGAATTCTTAATTCGTGGGAACGAATTGTTTTGTTAATTCGAGGGAACGAATTGTTAAATTGAAGGAACGAATTGTCATTACGTGGGAACGAATTGTTAATTCGAAGGAACGAATTGTTACATCGTGGGAACGAATTGTTAATTCGAGGGAACGAATTGTTAAATTGGGGCAACGAATTGTTATTTCGTGGGAACGAATTAATAACAAAAAGCCATGTCTCCTGTGGGGCTCCGTAAAATAATGAGTGCTAATACCAGGGATTGATGTTTCTGCCCTGGGGGAATCCTATGGAATTATGTTGAATAGCCATCGCATATGTATAATGTTTACTGAGGGCCCGTCATTGATTGGCATTATAAAACATTTTATATCAGACGTAAATGTATACACTGATATCAGGGACGATAACCGTGTTTCCTTAAAATGTTAACGGACATTACTATTTATTATCTGTATTTATGTTTTGATGTGCAATTATCATACTTTATAATCAGTCGAAAATGTTATTTTTTTCAGGTGACGCATTTAATTAGTATAAATAAGAAAACAGTATCATGCCTCATTTGCATGTGAAAATATCCTGATACCACGCGAGTCACTATCAGTAAAATAACTGATTATATCTGTATAGCGGGCACTCGTAATGTTTAGAACGAACTGGTGGAATAGTGACACAATTATACCCTTATTTAATTCCTATAAATAACGCTTTGTGCCTACTGAGTGGGCATGTTGCCGTTTCAAACGTTGTTTCTGTATTTGCAATGGGCAATGTATGGACGTGAGGACGTTACAATTATAACACGTTCGTCCGCATGTACGATGATTATCAACTCTCTAATGCTCGCGGATTATCTCACCGTACGTGCCGACCAACCGTGATTCAACTGTGGCTTAATAGTTCGGCGGCAATTAATGATAATCCTGCATCTCATCGCATCTTTATTTCGCTAAATGATATAATTTGATAATATGAAATGAATGCTGAAAACCGCATGCAAAAATACCAAATACTTCAAAAGCTACAAAGTTTTGAAAAATCGTATTAGCTGAAATATGCGCGTCCCACTATGACGTCATCAATGATCAATTATTTTTATAATTTTTTATAATTATTAACTCTTTTTGTTTATTATTATTATTTTATCACATGGAATTAAAAATGTATTATCAAATAAAAGAAAAAAATGTAAAAAAATGTTTTTAATTTCATTAATTATTTTTTATGGCAATTTTCAGAATAGGGTTGGAAAGAAATGCATAAATTTGCATAAAATGTACAAATATGGAAACTTGCATAACTTTTGATCAGATTTTTTTTTTTGGATGGGGTTTTCTGCTTTTGGTTTGAATCGCCATTATCTACCTGTTTATAAAACATATTTTGAAAAGTATTTTTTCTATTTACTTCACCTTTAACGTTTCTTTATTAGACGTTTGTTATTCGTCTCTATATTGATTGGGCTAATGTCAGGAATCAAAACATATTGTACTAAGCGCGTTACAAAGTGTGCTTCTTAATGCAGTAAGAACAGAACGCAATGCCAAATTATCTCATCTGCTCATTACAGTCTATGCAGATATCGGGGAAACACAATATTCTTGCAATTTGATCAAATACAAGTATGCGTTTGTTTGATGTAGGTAATTTGGAGTGCATACAGAGAAAACCGGATAATAATCAATGAGACACGCTATATGTGTGATTTTGTACCTACAACATGCGCGATATCTCATGAAAAATATTTACAAAATTGACGATATTTTCCCTAAAAAATGTCGAAAGTTGACGACATTTTCATAGCAAATGCGGAATTCCGCATTTGCTATGAAAAATTCGTCATCTTTCGACGTCATTTACAGAAAATATCAAAATACAAAATCACATGGAGTGTATAATATGCCCATTGTAGTAGAATTCCGTATTTGCTATGAAAAAATCGTCATTTTTCGACGTAATTTACTGAAAATATCTCTGTTTCTGTAAATATGTTTCATGAACAAACCCACGTTGTTGTTAGGTACAAATTCTCATCGTGTCTCAGGCCTCCAGATAAGGAATTAGTAATTGAGTATTTTTACTCCATCATTTCTGAAGCAATTGGGTATTTCAAAGTTTTAATTGGGTAAAATAAAATCAGTTTTAACATTGGGTAGAATAAAATCACACTAATGTTTACACATCCACAGACAGCAATTATTGAATAGTTTTCTTCTAAATGAAACATGTCTTGGCATTTCATTAGAATTGTCTCCTTGGAGACAATTCTAATGAAATACCAAGATGTGTTTTCATGGAAAAATAATAAAATATGCTATATTTGTGGTCTGTGTATTGTTTTCTGTAGCATGATAAAGATACCACAAATTTTCCATTGCTTTTTGATACTCACTACTTCTGATTTCAATTGGATTTTTGGCAATTTTAATTGGGTATTTACGCAAATACGCAGCTTATCTGGAGGTCTGGACTGTCTCATTAGTATTGTCCATTCGAAACACCAACTGAGACACGGCGGCTTTAACGACGTTGTGTCTAAAGAAGCTCTATTTTGTTATGCCTTTCCGCGCAGTCTTCTCTGGGTGAATTCCGTTAATGGGATATTACTGCTTCATAATGGTATAGGCTAACAATAGGCACATTAGAACATATCTGCACGTTTTCCGCTGTATAGGCAATATGTTGCACTATATCGCTACACCAGTCAACGAAAGAACGCTTACAGTTCGCGCACTAAAATATAGCAATGATCTGCAAGTAGTTGACGTGCATACATCGCTATATTGTCATTGAGAGAAAATTCTATAATATGCGGCAAAATATTACCATAAACTCGCCTAATACAGCGTGGTTAGCCAAATTCTTAGGTCACTCTTCGTGATGTAGAAAGTAAACAAAGAACACTAAAGCGCAAATTTGAAAATACCACTCCGTCATAACGCCTATGTAATGTAATGTAAGGTAATGTAATCCATGCCGTTGGTTCACAAAATGGACCTGAGGAAAAGTGTAGCAATTGTTGATCTTAGATACATCCGCAGCGCTCCAGATAAGCTTTGTGTCTAAAGCGTACTATACCCCCTGATTTCAAAATCATTGCGTATTTTACTTTTACAAATGGATTATTGACTGTCTTCCTTACTAAATAGGGAACAAATGATAAAAAAATATAATAAATTTAAACATTCACTTATTTGAGCTGCAAAAAGCAAACACTGTGAAACACAGCTCAACTACTGTCTGTTTCACGAAAGCTGCCCAAATTTTACGGCCATATAGACAATTCAAAAACAAGATTTCTTTTGATAATATTAAATTAAAGGAAAAATTAAGAATGAGCCTTCTTTTTATTTCGTGAAATTTGGTCAAATATTGATTTTATTACGAAAAATTGATTTCTCTATGGGAATTTAACATGGGGGAAAAAGAGGTAAAGGAGTGTGGGAGGAGCAAAAAAACGAAAAAATTTGGAAATTGACTCCGAAACCTAGCTAGATAGCTTGGAAATGATCTAACTAAGAAAACAAAAGTTAAATTTTGAAAATCGGTCCAATATGTCTGAAATTCAAAATAATTTCCCCATGTTAAATCTCCGTGAAGATGTCTATGGGGATTTAACATGGGGAAATTTTGTTTTCACAATAAAATCAATATTTGACCAAATTTCACGAAATAAAAAGAAGGCTCATTCTTAATTTTTCCTTTAATTTAATATTATCAAAAGAAATCTTGTTTTTGAATTGTTTATATAGCCGTAAAATTTGGGCAGCTTTCGTGAAACAGACAGTAAGTGAATTTTCAACTTTATGACAGTATTTTCACTACTCAATTTGAAAATCAATGCTTATTTTCACATTGCTGTGCGTATTGTTTTACTCCCACTTTTGATAATCAATGCGTATTCAGCTTATCTGGAGCGCTGCGTGACACGTACACGCATGAGGATCAAAATGTAATTGCTATGATATTAAACTGCAATAAGGTCACTTCTGTACACAGGTTCTTAAAGGTACATGCCTACTCAGTAGGCACGAAATGTTATTTATATCAGAGACATCATCTGAGACATTTTCTGCATTCACCAATACCCCACGTATTGATTGGCATTATTATACGGTTTATATCAGAAGTAAATTTACACACGGACATCAGGCGATAACCGTGTTTCCTTAAAATGTTAACGGACATTACAATTCAGTCTCTGTATTTATTTCTTGATGTGCAATGATCATACTTTATAATCTGTCGAAAATATTATTGTTTTCAGGTGACGCATTTAATTAGTATGAATAATTAAAAAATGTAATTCCTCATTTGCATATGAAAATAGCCTGATACCACCGCGCGTCTCTATCAGTAAAATAAATATTACTAAATGATTATATCTGTATAGTTGGCTCTCGTAATTTTTAGAACTGGTGGAATAGTGACACACTTATACACTTATTAAATTCCTAATAAGAACATGTTGTGCCTACTGAGTGGGCATGTACCTTTAAAGAACGGTTCATATTTCGGTGTTTTATGGGTTGTTTCGATATCTGGTGGTTTGGGTGCATACAATTTACGTCATCTCCAGCGTGCCAGTACACGTATATGTACTGTAATTTCCTTTGTGGGTATTTTGACATTATAAAAGGTGTCCGCAAGTTCGGAACTGTCAATGTGTATATAATTGACGATTTAGGTCGTGTGTAATGATTGAGCATTACTTCCAGCAGAAAAATATTTACACAATTCCCTAACATTGATTGGTCCGTAGCAAGTCTCTGTCCAAAATGTATATCCCAGTAGACTAACACGCCGAACTACTTTCCGTAACCGTGAGGCGCAGTTAAAATAATTCTTAAGAAAACGGAAAATAAACACATTGGCTGGATGAATTTATTTCAAATGCTGGAATTATAAGGAATGAATGTCCTTTTTGTGGAATTTATCGGGGTATAAACTTGGAAAAGTCGCGGGAATACTGGACGAAGGCCGGAAAATGCCTTTTTGTGGAATTTCTATATTAGTAAGTTGCACAAAACTATGTAAATTATCCAAAACCAACGAAATTCACCCAAATTTGCCCAAAATACCCACATAATGACCATCTGTTCAAACACCTGTGCTTCAGTATTGGAATGTGGAACACCATAGCCCCTGATCAACAATGTTTTCTTGTAAACAATTATTGGATTTACATTTATTGATCATAGGCTGCATTGTTCACCAGTCCATCAATGAAATCATCCGTCATGTTTCTAACAAGAAATTTAGAACGTTATCAGGCTGCATGAGTGTGTTATTTGATCAGGAGCTACACTGACCACAAATCCCATAAGCCCCATTTATCCAGTCATAATTACATTATAATGTGAACATGCTCTTGCTAGTGTATACTATACGGTGCATTGAGATTGACACTTAATATTGCGGTAAAGAAATATTGTCGTCTGCTGATTTTCATGTTTATACGCCCATTTATAAAAACAGGGCGTATTATGTATTCGCACAGCTTGTCCACGCAATACCTAAGAGTTCTACTTGACGGATCGTACTCAAATTCGGTATACATGTGTATCACGGCAAGACGAAGAAGCCTATTGATTTTCAAAAAATCCGATAACTTAATACCACTTGTTGGCCATTTTTATTGTTTGCACTCTGTACCCTTGTCCATGCAACAACTCGACTATCCAAATTCGGTAGACATGTTTATCACATCAAGATGAATAACCCTATTGGTTTCCAGCGAGTTGTCTCCCCTTGTGGGCTGGTATTGCCTCGACGGGTGTATATTGTGACATTCGGCACTTGTTTCTATTAAGCTTTAACAAAACAAAATGTTTAGCAGCAGCTGATAATCGTCTCCATTGTTGCCGAAAACAATTACGCTCAGAACAAACAGCAGACGATAATATTTATTGTATGGATGCAAGTGTGAAAGGTGACACATTTACACCCAGAATAATATGGAAAATAAACAGCAGACGACACTGTTTCGTTCACGGATGCAATGGTTAACGGTTAGAGAACACTTTTACACCTATCACAATCTGGAAAATAAATAAACGAGACAATTTACACCCATAAAAATGTGCAAAATAAACAGCACACGACAAAATTTACACCCAAAACAATATGGAAATAAACCTGAGACAACTAAATGTACAACCCCTAAAAAATAGGGAAAATAAACATCAGACGACAACATTTTAATTTATCTCACCGTTGTAAAGTTTACACGTGACATACCTTTTTTGTTCGTGAATCTGTGCAGCAGACGAAGAAATGTACACCAACACAATAAAACACAACAGCAGCACCGTCCAGCATATAGTCTTTAGTATCATCGTGTGTGTGTCTTTATTTATGTTCCTTAGTAACCGGGTTTAATTCCAGTTTTTAATTACACCCTAGTCTATAAAACGTTCTTGTTTCACGTATTTGTTTTTAAAATGTATTTTTTGTCGGAATTCGTTTCGTTTATTATTCCTATTAATTTAAAACGTTTTTTCTTGTATTGCCCGTTGCTATTTTATTTACAGACTCATTTCTTCTTCGTGCTGATTAAACCAGTTTAATTAGTGCAAACGATAGGCTAATTAAATTCCAGATAACGATAATTAAACAGTGATGTGCCCTAGTTGCTGATTGGCCTTAATTAAACAACGAAAGTCTAAATATTCACTAATATAAACTGTTTGAACAACTACCAGAATACTTTAATTTAACGACGAAAGTCTGAATATTCACCAATATAAACTGGTTGAACAAATAACCAAAGTAAAGTGCGATCTTCTTTTATAATTATATATATATGCGTTTTTATTTTATATTATGTTTCGCCTGGCCTTTATATCAATTTCATTTCACATTGCAAACGTTCCTCATTTAATCACACTTGAATTTCAAAAGCAATGTTTAACGAATTTTGACGAACTACTTTTTATGTTTCCGTAAAGATTTGATTGGCACATGGAATGACAGCTCCTCTGATCGGTGTAAAAACCCCACGTGCCTCGTCCGTGTTGAATGTCACGTCATTGCGCATTCCGATACGAGCGGAGATTACATTGCGTATGTGTGAGTAGTCACTACGTCACACGCAGCTCCAATCGTATTACTCCGCAGTGAAATAAACCCCCCTTTGGAATCGAGAATTGCTACGTTAGTTCTGAATGTATAATGGTGACCACTTCATCCGCGAATATCTGCCATTGATATTTCCGTGCCCATTTCTGGATGTGACTGGAGATTTATGGGCGTATGGGATTTATGACCAGTGTAGCCCCTGATCAAACAGCGAATTCCTGGAGCCTGAATCTATCTGTATCACATGACGTGTGTTTTATTCATGGCATTGGCGATCAGTGCAGATGCTGATCAGACTGTGCGGATGCACAGGCTGATCTGGATCTAAACTGGTTGCAAAAAAACCTAAGGCCCATTTCTCCCGTCATAGCCATATTTCTGGACTGCAGTAAGGGCATTACATAGACAAGTGGATTTAAAAAATATATATCTTAAATGTACATGCCCACTCAGTAGGCACAAAACTACTTTTTTTTTTCTTTTTTTTTTAATGAAATAAGTGTATAATTGTGTCACTATTCCACCAGTTCTAAAAATTACGAGTGCCCGCTATACAGATATAATCATTTAGTATTATTTACTGATAGTGACTCGCGGTGGTATCAGGCTATTTTCATATGCAAATGAAGCATGATATTTTTTAATTACTAATTAAATGCGTCACCGAAAAAATAATATTTTCAACATATTATAAAGTATGATCATTGCACATCAAAAAATAAACACAGAGCATAAATAGTAATTTCTGTCAACATTTTAAGGAAACACGGTTATCGCTCCTGATATTAGTGTGGAAATTTACGTCCGATATAAAATGCATAATAATGACAATCAATACGTGGGGTAATGCTGAATGAATGTTTATTTTGCTAAAAAATCTCTCAGATGATGTCTCTGTAATAAACAGTATGGCTATTTATATTGTATTTTAAATGTGCATGCACCACGCGTTATCAATACGCATAGCTTAAACGTACATGCCCACTTAGTAGGCACAAAACGTTATTGATAGAAATTAAATAATAAGTGGAAAATTGTGTTACTATTCCGCCAGTTCAAAAAATTACTAGTGCCCGCTATACAGATATATATATATATACAGATACATGTAGTGACCCGCGGGTATCTGGCTTTTTCATATGCAAATGAGGCATGATATTTTTTAATTATTTATACTAATTAAATGCGTCACTTGAAAAAATAGTATTTTCGACAGGTTATAAAGTATGACTATTGCACATCAACAAAGTAAATACAGAGAATAAATAGTAATGTCCGTTAACATTTTAAGGAAACACGGTTATCGCCCCGCTATCAGTGTTTAAATGTACGTCTGATAAACAATGTATAATAATGCCAATCTATACGTTGGGTAATTGTTTTGTGCCTACTGAGTGGGCATGTACATTTAAGCTCAACGCATATGTTAGAATACTAATGACACATGTAGTAATAATAGTAACAATAATAATAATAATAATAATATACTTTATGTTCAGAGGCTTACACATTTAGTACGAAACTAATCCCAAAACCTGTCAATACTGAATATAACTCAAGATGGCGTCCAAAATGGCTGCCACGAAGAATTAATATACATATACATGTACAAATAAATATTCCTGTTGAACGTATTCAATAATTACATTTCTTCGTGTAATTGTTT
This sequence comes from Conchocele bisecta, assembly GCA_029237695.1. NCBI lineage: Eukaryota > Metazoa > Mollusca > Bivalvia > Lucinida > Thyasiridae > Conchocele > Conchocele bisecta. The sequence continues at coordinate 19,899,535 of CM055273.1, read as the reverse complement.
TTAGCGACACTACGCCTCGGAAACGCAGCAGATATGTTTTGTTTTTGGTAATATGACGTCCAAGATGGCCGCCACAAATTTCATAGCAAAGGATATTCTCAGAACAGTTTGCCAATCGTCAATATTGATTTTGGACAGGCCGTCTCACTACCGTCTACAGTTCGTTCCGTTATTTCTATTAACCACTCTCTTCTTATTTAAAGGTACATGCCCACTCAGTAGGCACAAAATGTTCTTTTTATCCCGTCAACACAGTGCGTATGTGCCGTGAAACACGCTGTCGTGAAACATTGTTGATATCCTGTCAATACGATTTGGAGATGCGGCTGGGGTTATTTGTTTTCATTTTAAAGCCATTTGTAATGTTGACGGGATAAATAGAATAGTAGGTTAGTGCCGTGAATGGGGAAAATATCTGGCGCGGCTCGGAAACGGGATGTGCTCGGCAGAGCCTCGCCCATCCCGTTTCCTAAGCCTTGCCAGATATTTTTTCCCATTCACGGCACTAACCTACTATTATCTATCTATTTTCCTTATTTCTGAACCAAAATATATGTTGTGACCACTCATTTGAACCGTCTCGGTGAGACGGTTCAAATGAGTGGTCACAACATATACTTCTGATGAGAAATAAAGAAATTATTGAGCCTTGCCGGATATTTTTTCCCATTCACGGCACTAACCTACTATTCTCTATATATCAGAGACAACATACGAGACATTTTCTCGCAAAAATAAATATTCATTAACCATTACCCCACGCATTGATTGGCATTATTATGCACTTTATATCAGCCGTAAATATCCACACGGATATCAGGGCCGATAACTGTGTTTCCTTAAAATGTTAACTGACATTACTATTTATTATCTGTATTTATTGTTCGGTGTGCAATATTATACTTTATAATCTGTCGAAAGTATAATTTTGTTCAGGTGACTCATTTAATAAGTATAAATATTAAAAAAAAAAAATATCATGCTTCATTTGCATATGAAAATAGCCTGATACCACCGCGCGTCACTATCAGTAAACTAAATATTACTAAATGATTATATCTGTATATAGGGCACTCATAATTTTTAGAACTGGCGGAATAGTGACACAATTATAAGCTTATTTAATTCCTATAAAGAACAGTTTATGCCTACTGAGTGGGCATGTAGCTTTAAAAACTGGAAATAATCATGAAATCATATTGATAAGCTTTGCATGATGGACATATGTATTCTTCTGATGGTGTCAATGGTATCCAAGATAGCCATTCAACGATAGTTTAATTATAATTATGAATACAATATATAGAGGATACTGGTATTCATAGTTCTGCAACGACAGACAATGACATATTCTTGTGGTGTGATATTTCACACCACTTATTGCAACTCGTGGTGTGAAATGTCCATATTTCACTCGTGAAATATGGACATTTCATACCACGAGATGAACATATATGGGTCGTTGTGTTACTATTTTTTCAGCATTTATGGATATTCATAATTTGATTTTTGGAAATCAATAATTCGATATATGGAAATCCATAATTCGATTTTTGGAAATCAATAATTCGATATAATTATGGATATCCATAATTCGATTTTTCGATATCCATAAATACAGTTGGTTTTCTATATCGATAAATACAGTTGGTTTTGTTGGATATCCAAAAATCGAATTATTGCTCTCCATATATACTGAATAAATAGCAAATAGGCACCCATGGAATTTCGGATATCCAAAAATCGAATTATGGATATACAAAATTTAATTGGAATTATGGATTTATGGATTTCCAAAATTTGAATGATGGATATCCAAACAATCGATTTATGGACATTTAATAATCACTTGTAATTATGGATATCCAATACTAGTAACTGAATTATGTATATCCAACACTCTAAGTATGGATATCCAAAAATCGAATCGAATTATGGATATCCAAAAAATCGAATTATGGAAAGACATGCCAACAGAATGTTGCAACACACACTGCAAACTGAATCAAGTATTAAGCATTGCCGATATGTAAATAGAGAATCTTACATGGGTGACGATTTAATATGGTAATTATTAAACGAGTTTACTGAGTTCACAAGAAAGGAGGATATGCCGAGTTTCTTACGAAACAGTCAACGAGTTTAATAAATCTCATATTTAATCAACACTAATGTTAGATGATATGTATTGCATAGGCACAACACAATGCGTTGAAGCTGTAATGACCACATAATGTGTTTTCTGTAACGGCCTCATTTGCATATTTATTACACTAGTGTTTTGTGATTTTTCATACACCGTGTTATTGCACTGTGAAAGTCTATTTTATGCAATAATACTCGTTTCTTAGCCATAAGTTAACAGTAAAATATACATGTAGCATACATAAATATTCTATTGCAATCTATAGAGAAATGTATATTAATATATTTGTGTGGCAGCCATCTTGGACGTCATTATGCAGTTATGTTCAATTGCGAAACAGTGGACGATTACTAGTCAAAAGGGCACAACTGCAAATCGGCAATAACATCCATCGCTATATTATGCACATGATCTAGCGGAGCCGTGAGAAATGGAGCTTATGGGTTTTGCGACCTGTGTTGATCCAGATAAGACTGTGCATCCGCACAGTCTGATCAGGATCTGCACTGTTCGCCATTCAATCAAGGAAACACTCGTCGTGCGTCTAACAAGCAATATACATCGTTATCAGCCTACATGAGTGTGCTATTTGATTAGGAGCTATACTGGCCACAAATCTCACAAGCCCCATTTGTTCCAGTCACAGCCGCATATGTCAGATCGGCACGCGACGTGACACGTCGCGTCGTAGTTTCGTCGCGGAAACGAATAGAAGAAGCGGTGTCGCGTTATTACTAATTATCGTTCTATCGAGACGACTCAAACAAAGGATAAAGCCATAACGACACGAATATTCGTGTCTTCGCTCCATGATGCACTCTACTGTCCGGTAATCTTGCACAATATAGCCAAATCGTGTCTCGCACAGACATATGTACATATGTGGCTGATACTGGAGAAATGGAGCTTATGGGATTTGTGATCGGTGTTGCTCCTGACAAATAGCAAACTCCTGTATACTGATAACGATCTAAGAAGCAGGACGCATGTTCCATTGATGGACTGGCGACCAGTGCAGATCCTGATCAGTATATCAGACAGTGCTGATCTGGATATACACTGGTCGCAAAGCCCATAAGCCCCATTCCTCAAATCACGACCACGTATAATGCATTAATGTTCATGTGCATGAGCTGTCACAATACAGAGTGCAGGACATGCAATCGATGCTAGAAACACGAATATCAGTTTTAAAGGGTCACATAACGATTGTTTATAAAAAATACTATAACAAATGTTTTCATCATGGTCTTGTGTAAAGTGGATTAATTGAAGATAGAACTGCTGGGTTGTTTCAATTTTCACCGATATCGGTACATAAGCAATTGTTTAGACCTAATGTTTACTACAAACTCAACTTTAATTGAAAATGTAAAAGTGATACCCGGCTTTAGCGACCATTGTATTCCCTTTATTGACATTACCTCAAATGCAATAATCAACCCAAAATCCACAAGAAAAATACTCCTTTTTGACAAAGCAGACTGGATTAAAATCAAGGAAGGTATTACTGCATATGGTATCAGCATCCAAACTCAACTTCAAACTTTAAGTGTCCAGGAATTGTGGGATGGGTTCAAAACTATGGTGGACGAAAATGTTTCTAAACATATCCCAACCAAAACTGTCACCGGCAAGCAACACCTTCCTTGGCTGAGTTACGATATAAAAAAAATGATGAAAAAAAAGAGACAGACTTTACGTAAGGCAAAAAAAAGTAAAAATGTAAGCCAACATGAAAAATTACGGAAAATCAAGACTATGATTCAAAAAGACAAGAAAGGCTTACTGGGGACTACATGAATAATATTATTTGTGACACAACTGAACAAAAAACATGGCACAACAAAGAAGTTTTGGGTTTTATTAAAAGTTTAAAAAATGATTCGTGTGGTGTGGCACCACTTAGAGATGATGGCATTCTAAAGTCTGAATCTAACGACAAGTCTGAAATATTAAATAGACAATTTTCATCGGTTTTTACTCGGAAAGATAACTCGCCCCTACCAGACCTCGGCCCAAGCACATACCCGGATATGACCAAGATACATGTCACAGAGAACGGCGTCAAAAAACTGCTCATGAACCTTAAACCCCATAAAGCGGCCGGCCCTGATGCCATTAAACCTAGACTGCTCAAAGAATGCGCTTCAGAGATTGCGCCAATTTTTATGATTTTATTTAATAAATCATTGGATAGCGGTGTAGTGCCAGCAGAATGGAATCAGGCATATGTGACTCCTATTTTCAAAAAGGGTGAACAATTCAAAGCAAGTAACTATAGGCCGGTCTCTCTGACATGTATTGCATGCAAACTACTCGAACACATAGTAGTTAGCAACATTCTGGACCATTTGGATAAATATAAAAATTCTTGTAGACAACCAACACGGTTTCCGTGCCCGCCGTTCATGCGAAACCCAGCTTGTATAGTTTGTTAATGATCTTGTGCAGCACATACAGAAAGGCCAGGTTGACATAGCAATTATGGATTTCAGCAAGGCATTTGATGTTGTCGATCATGACAGACTATTGCACAAGGCATCATATTATGGCATACGGGGGCACGGGAACCAGTGGATAAAAGCTTTTCTTAGTAACCGGACTCAACAGGTGGTAGTAGATGGTGCAATCTCCACAAAAGCAGATGTACAGTCGGGCGTTCCTCAGGGATCAGTTTTGTTTTGGGACCTCTTCTGTTTTCTGCTCTACATAAATGACCTATCTGAAGCTATCAGCTCAAATGTCAGACTATTTGCTGATGACTGTGTGGTTTACAGACAAATTAAATCCCAGTCGGACAGTGCACAGCTTCAGGAAGATTTGGACAAGTTATCATTATGGGAGCGGAAATGGAGGATGTCCTTCAACATTGATAAATGCCACATAATGCATGTTTCAAGGTCCAGAAATGTCTCTAAGACCACATACTACCTCCAAAATCAACCTCTATCAACAGTCAAGCAAGCTACCTATTTGGGTGTGGAGTTAACATCAGATTTATCTTGGTCTCCCCATATTAACAAAATAACAGGTAAAGTCCGCCAATCTCTGGGTTTTCTGAAACGAAACCTACACTCAGCCAAGCCAGAAACTAAACAAGCTGCCTATACTTCCATTGTCAGGCCGACATTAGAATACAGCTCATCGACCTGGGATCCATATACCCAGAAAGATATCCAAAAGCTAGAGAAAGTACAGCGACGTGCAGCGAGGTTTGTCACTAACAATTATGACAAAAGCCCGGGCACGGTTACTAACATAATGTCGGACTTACAGTGGAAGTCATTACAGTCTAGACGGCAAAATAGCCGCCTCTCACTTTTTTACAAAATTGTTCACAATCACGTCGATATATCCCCAAATTTGTACTTAACTCCACACACCAGACAATCCAGACACTATCACCAATTTGCCTATCAAATTCCTACAATTTCAGTCGACTACCATAAATACTCATTTTTCCCACGAACCGTCATTGTGTGGAATACACTCCCTGCCAATGTAGTCAGTGCTGACACGATCTTAGGATTTAAGTCAGCGCTGGCTGCACTGTCACTCCCATAAGTTGACACTCTGCTTTTATCTTTTGACCATTAATATCACACTTCTCAATATACATATTGTACAGGTGCATTATAGGCTTTTAATTAGTTCTTGCATATCATTTTTAGGACTGCACAATCTTATCTCTTGCCATGTCCACCAAGGTGGACTGAGTAGCTTTGGTGGCATGGCATTCACTGTACTAACCCCCACGCATTGTCATAATAGTCGGTAAACGACTGCTTGCAATTATTATAAAAGAAGAAGAAGAAGAAGAATCATATGTTCTATCATGTTGAACGCAACAAGACAGGAACTCCGATAGGCGTGTACCTATATGGGTGAAAATAGAAACAACCCAGCAGTCCTAGTATCGTCATATTTCTTCAATTAAACCACTTTACACAGAAAGATCATGATATGCCCCTTTAAATTGTTTAATAAGTGTCTTTGCATGTTTAGGCATATTGCTTTTTGGTGTGGAGTCCTTTTAAAAAAATCGAAAAATATTCTTGTAATGTTGTTCCTACATGTATATATAATGTACTGTATAAATAGTTGCTCATTAAATGAGCCGTCTCTTATATTTCTTATAGAATGGCAATTGTACATGTACAGTAAAACCTCTTTAAACCAGACACCCTTCATGCAGTGCTTAACCCTTTCACCCATAAGGAACTGGAATGGACTGTGATATGCTAATGTTCCGACCAATCCAATGGTCACAAAATGATTTTCAGATTCGTCCATTTATGAAAAGGGGGTGTTTTTGTTCTAAGAAATATGAAAATTATTTGCAAAAAGTGCAGATCCTGATGAGACGGCTCGTTACGAGCCGGCTCATCTGGATCTGCACTTTTTGCATAAACCGATATAGCGGGATTTCGGGTGCAAAGGGTTAATTACAGTGGAAAACCTCTCTAAACCGGACATCCTGGGGACCCAGGATGTCCGGTTTAGAGAGGTTCCACTGTACCTGTATTGTTTTATGATGATACGTAAAATCTGACGATACGTAAATAAACAATTGAACTAAAATTACAGGTCATTGAAATAATTCAGAAACGAATACAGCTATGAGAACGGCGTCATTGGTAGGTGGTGTTGTATAATTACATCGCTGGAATCTACGGTGTTCCGTTTAGGCCATCATATTAAGTATGGCTATCAGTACGATATCACGATACTGCGATGGCGATAATACGAAGCCACGATGACGATAGTACGATATCACGATAACGACAACGCGATATTGTATCGTAGTATCCTCATCGTAATCTCGTTATCGTAGCATCGTACTATTGTGATCGTACCATCGTGATATCGTACTATCGTCATCGTAGAATCGTACTATTGCCATCGTAGTATCGTACCATCGTCATCGTAGTAATGTACTATTGTGTTATAGTAGTATTGACACGCTACCGATATTACGATGGCCTAATCGGAACACCGTATGAATCACTTAAATAATGTATTTGAGGACATAATAATTGCGTGATTCAAAGCATTAGGTTTTCTGTTCTCTCTTTGACTATATATTAAGATCTTCGATATACTCTGTAACTGACGTCGAAAGTCAACAAAAATTCCAGAGCACACGCGGAATTTAATTCCGCGTGTGCCCTGAATCTTTCGTCAAATTTCAACGTCATTTACGGAAGTTATTGTACTTCTACGGCACAACTATCGGCGCTATACGGCATGATACGACTGAACTGAAAACGGCGTGTACTATCCCTATATGATTGTGCCACAAGGTGACAGTGACCATCGTAACATTCTATATTTGTCAGAGCTGTAGGCACTGGCCATTTTCACTTGTCATTTTCATCAGCGCAGTCGTTAAAGTTGGGGTCCCACATCGCATGATGTAATATGGGGAGACATATGTCGTTCGTCCATTATTTAGATATGACATTTTTCGGGCAAATAAATATCATTTACCATTTCTCATTTGTTGTGACCAATACGTACGGTTAAATTCATTTGTCCACAGTCCCCTGCAGTACTTTAATTGTATTCGGCGTTATAGGCATGTTGGCTTCTGTTTCATTCTTGCGATCCGACATCGATATTTCGGTTGAATAATTTGCTATTAGACATTACATATACATTCGTAGTTTCATTTATATCCATATAACACATATATCACCGTGAATGTAATCTGAATAACAATAGCCGGCATCGCGCGCCTACATGTAATGGTATAGATCGGTCAAAATCTGACAAAACCGGGTTTATATGTGGATGTGACCGAGAAATGAGGCTTATCTGTTTTGCGACCTGTGTTGATCCAGTAGCCTATTTCACCAACATTGCAATGTATACTTTTCTATCAAAGTATACTTTCAGGGAGTAATCATTTATTTTTCCTGAAATGCAATATCACATATAGAACTAACGACTGCATATATTTGATGATTAAAAGTATGCAGAATTATTATACTGAATTTATTACATTATCACAGCCAAAATGGCTGTGATAATGTAATAAATTCAGTATAATAAAAATTAATAAATTTCTCCTAAAATTGAAAATTTCTCCCTCAAAGTATACTTTGCTAGAAAAGTATACTTTGCAATGTTGGTGAAATAGGCTACAGATCAGCTTGTGCACAGAAGATACTGCATACACACATTTTCATCTAGCAACCGGCGCAAGAAATTTGCGTACTTTTTCATCAATAACAAAAAGTCACCCTCCTCAAAAAAATTGCATTTCATGAAATTCCATAAAATATTGACTTTATTGCGAAAAAACATGGGGGCTAAAAATAGATTTTTTTTAAATATTTTTTTATTTGTGGACCAATTTTCAAAATCTAATTTTTGTTTTCTTAGTTACATCATTTTCAAGCTATCTCGCCAAGTGTCGGAGTCAATTTCCAAAACTGAAGGATCAAAAAACGAAAAATTGTGGAAATTGACTCCCCATGTTAAATTCCCATATGAAAATCGTTTTTTCGCTATAAAATCAATATTTGATGGAATTTCATCAAAAAAAATTTTTTTGGGGAGGGTGACTTTTTTTTATTGATGAGAAAGTACTTACTTTTAAATATTTTTTAGATTTAATGTGTTTAATAGCCAAAAGTTCGTCGGCAGAAAAACGTGGAACAGACAGTAGTAGACGAAATAATGTGATTATGCGACAGCTCTATGTGGAGCATCTCTGAGTGGCAACTCGTCAGGAAACATATTTTCACATACTATATACTCACCCTGCTGTGGATGTACCCTAAGTAAAACATATGTTTAATTATTGTTAAGAAACACAGATTCAGTCTACTATGCTCACCATGGTGACTGTTAAGAAGTCAGCGGCTGGATTTGAAATTATATCACAGGAACAACAACAACAACAACAAACAACAACAACAACAACAATATGATGCTTGAAAAATATATCAACGATTAGTTATCGGCGTGATTTCGTGTAGTTAACCGTACACATTATTCAGAGTTAAATTCTATCGTCTGCTGGTTATTTTTTATCCATTTTTATCAACAAAACATAGTTTGGTAGCACTTTAGAATCATTTCTACTGGAAATGATTCTCAATTGCTGCTAAACCATGTTTTTGTTGATACAATTCTGAATTAACCTTTATCGTCTGCGGATTATTTTTCATTTTCCAACAAAAGTTAATCAACAAAAACAGCAAAACTTTATAATCATTTGCAATAGAAATGATTCTCAAGTGCTGCCAAACATTGTTTTTATTGAGAGAAAAAAATGAATCAATAGCAGACGACAATCAGACGGTTGCAATCGAGGGTCATTTCCAATGGAAGGAAATGATTCTAAAGCGCTGCCAAATCGTGTATTTATGCAAAATGTGAAGCAACAGCAGACGATAATTTTCGTTTGTCTCATTCTGTCATTGTCCGGTTGCAATCAACGCCAGTATCCGTACGTATGTCGTCGTGACGGGAGAAATGGGGCTTATGGCCAATGCGAGCAGTGTAGACCCAGATAAGCCTGCGCGTCCGCGCAGTCTGATCAGGGTCTGCACTGTTCGATATTAATTCAGATTGAAGCACATGTAATTCACTTAACAACCAGTAGAGCTCCTTATCTGGCTACATGAGTTCGCTAGCTGATTTAGATTGAGAGCTAGACCGGCCGGAAATGTCATAAGCTCGATTTCCCCAATCACATGCGCATATAACCCGAGACCCCGGCGTCCGTTAATTCGCTAAAATTGCAATCATAATCGGAATAAACCCCTGGAAAATCGCCCACTTCACGATTTCCAGCAGCAGAGAAGCATATACGCATTCAGGGTGTGGTCTATATTCGTTAAAGGACATGCAATACGACATTGCGAATTTGTAACCGGCATACTAGTTGTATGCTAGGCGCAATGCGGGGGTCGATGGGGCTCGATCCTCAATGATTGGCTAACCGTGGTCCGGACCAGACAAGGGGAAGTGCTGGGCGCTAGCGTGAATTCGGTGCCCCTCGCGGATTTCCAATTCTATCTTTCATATCAGTGATTTGATTAACTCCGGACACAGAAATGGACATGCCACCAGTTGTTATGAGTTAATTTCCTGCGAAACGTAGTGTAAATAGAATATCTGTAAACCGGACAGTCGGACACCATTTATAGAAAACATGCGTAGTTTTGACGAGTTTCACTGTGTTCCCTAGTTATTGTTTGTCCTAGTTTCTCAACCAATGAAAGCACATATTTCCTCTCAAGTAATAGCATATTGCGACGCTTTCGCCAATTAATCATTAAATGTTGTAATACGTGCAAAGTTATATTTATATACAGATGTCCCACCTTGTTGACGTAATTTCCAGTGACGCGAACCATGTCACAGCGTGTACATAATTGAGACGGTGTGAAACCGCCAATCACGTTCAAACATAACAGGAGTACGCGATGGAGCGTGACAAACATTATTTAAGATATAATTCACATATTGAATTTTTAATAAACTAATTTATTAAAAAATAAATATGTGAACCATAACTATTACAAATTTACACCTCCATAAATAGAAACGGCCATTCAACATATTGCGTTTATATCTCAATACATTACATTAGCGCCACGTGACGTCGCGCGACGTTGTTGATTTAGTCGATGAGCTCGCTATGTTGGTCGGTACCAATTAACGGGACAAAGCGACACATATACAGCCTTGTTCATGTTGGTAAATACAATTCGAAAACGCTTGATAGCAGGCTCAAAACGGTAGCTGATAGCCTGTACACGGGATTGGAGTTGTATATATGAATGTAACCAGTTTCCGTCGGTACCAGTCACCGAAAAAACTAAAGTTTACTCTGTGTAAACTAATACAAGAGCTCCAGTTAAAGTGCGTAATTTGATCAACTTTGGATGGAATTTTGTTATTTCTTCAACAAAAATGGCAAGTTGGAGTGCTTTAGAATCGTCTCATGGAGACGATTCTAAAGAACTCCCAACTTACCATTTTTGGTGAAGAAATAAGAAAAATACCTCAATATTTGGTTAAATTACGCATCTTAGCTGGAGCTCTGTTAACTACTACATTTGTTCTGCATATTTGTTTTATATAAACGATAAAAGTAAGTCTATTGCAGGATATGTTATCAAATAAAGTTCAAATATATGAATAGGTGGTACTGAAAGGTTGTACAGCTACGTACACGTATAATTAAATTACATTGGATCTCTTGCATTTCGAGCGACGTGAGAGATAACTGATTTGTGAACTTCATGAACTTAGATCAGTTGGCAGAGCTCCAGATAAGGTGCGTATTTGCGTAAAAACCCAATTAAAATTGCCAAAAACCCAGAAGTAGTGAGTATCAAAAAGCAATGAAAAATGTGTGGTACCTTTACCATGCTGCAGAAAACAATGAACATATCACAAGTATAGCATATTTATCTTATTTTCCATGTAAACACATCTTGGTATTTCATTAGAATTGTCTCCATGGAGACAATTCTAATGAAATGCCAAGACATGTTTTCATTTCGAAGCAAACTATTCAATAATTGGTGTCTTCTGATGTGTAAACGATATTGTCATTTTATTTAGCCAATTAACATTTTGAAATACCCAATTGCTTCAGAAATGTTCGAGTGACAATACTCAATTACTAATTCTTTATCTGGAGCCCTGAGTTGTCACACCGGTATTATTATTAGCCGATCTATTTATAGATGGGCTATATATTGGTTATCCATTTGTTTGTGAAAAAGTTTGTAACCACCCTTTTCTCCTATATTCGGTAATATACAAACGCGAAATTTGTTGTATCACTTCCAAACTACAGCAACCGGATAATTTTTCATGTTTGGCCATTATCTCTGTTTACAACTTTAAATATAGCGAAATAACACAATTTGGCTATAAATAAACGTTTTAACTACAATACTTCGGTAATTTGGCTATAAATAAACGTTTTAATAAGAGTTCGGTCAACTAAAGTTAGGCGGCTTGCTTTCTATTCGTTACAAAGCGTGATATTTTTTATTCGTGATTTGATTGGACCGGACCAATGTTGGCTCACCCAGCTGACCAATCAATCGAACAGTTGCCGATCACGTGATCTTGATATGCGCGCCAGCTTCATTTGCGAGAAGATAGACAACCAGATACATGTAATATGTTCTGCAAAGTACATTTGAGTATAAATACCGCCCAGAATATACGCTACAAACTGTTAATTAGCAATATACGAGTGGGGATTGTCCCTGCAGTATATGTATACTGTACCGAGAGAAAAGTGGAGCCATTACGGCCCTTCTTAGATGCCAGATGTTTGGGGGAAAGTTTTGATTAAACTAGGAACTAAAGAAGGCAAAAGAAAATGGCCGTCATTAAGTAGAGTGGAGGTGACACTGACAATGCTCGCGCATTGACAATGCTCGCTTAATATTTACTTTTCGCCACAGGTCTCTGTTGCATATCAAAATATTCCAGATTTTTGTTTCTGAATGTACAAAATAATAGTCTTGTCTCCATTTTGTACATTGTCGTTGCAAGATCATTTCACGTGACGATGTGATGTCACGTGACGTCACTGCAGATGCAGCATTGTACACACACACAGCCAGGGAATAGTGGGGCTTTTATTTTTGCTGCCGTTAAAGCCCCGGCCCCGGGGAATCATGAAAGGTTAAAGCCCCGGGGTACCCTGGGGGGATTCACATTGACTGATGCATTAAATATATGAACATTACAACAATAACTATGCGCGAGCATTGGTGAACTATTGCTCAAACTTGACATATTTTAGTGGTATAAAATAATAACTCGATCCTGGTGTAAATGTCACATGATCATTGATAAATTATTATTATAAAGTAGGGTTTCTCGGAGTTTGAAGAACAATGGGCACATTGTAACGCCAGATCAGGATGTCGTAATTTCACTGCGGAATATTTTATTGTAAATTCAGCAACGATGCTGCGATCCCACCCCAACCCCACCACATACAGTGCAGAGTACTGGTTCTACCCAGTCTACCCGGCTCTAAATAACTTAAGTCACAAGTCACAATAGGTTCAATAAGGTCAACTGAGGTTAGGCGATAACAAGTAAATTTATAGATTCTCATCCCCACCCGCCCCTAAAAGAATTGCCAGATTATTTTTTTGTTTGTATATACTTTGATGTTTTCAGCTCACCTGAGCTCTGCAAAGCTCATGTGAACTATTTCCATTACCACTTTTTGTCCATCCGTCGTCAGGCAACATTTTCAATCATCTTCTACTGAACCGCTTGGTCAATGGATACCAAACTTTACAGGCATGGTCCTTAGGTGAACCCTTTTCAAAGTTGTTTAAAGAAAGTCGATTTGAATCCAAGATGGCCGCCGTGGAAAGGTTAAATCCTTCAACGACGAATCCAAGATCATCCATATTTTCATTCTACCTCCTCCCGTGCGGCCCCTGTGCCCAATGTCAAGGTCTAATTACTTTTATTTTTTTTGTTAAAGTTTGTTCATGTACTATATCTATGCACCTGCTTTGCCCATTACCTTCAACCTTCACATGGCTGTTTATCATCATCTATATTTTCATTCTACCCCCCTCCCGTGAGGCCCCTGTGCCCAATGTCACGGTCTAATTACTTTGAAATGTTTGGTTAAAGTTTTTGTCGCGCCCGCTTGCGGAAAGCGCGATATAGTCGGCACTTTGGCGTACGTCCGTCCGTACGTACGTGTGTCCGGTTAAAGTTGTTTGGTTAAAAGTTTTTCCGTCTACTATATCTCCTTTTTTAGTTTCCATGCCTAGCCCCAAGGCGCGACATGCAGGCCGCGGCCATCTAGTCTCAAAGTGAAGTCATTCAATGGACACCAAACTTTACCGGCATGGTCCTTAGGTGAAGCCTTTTCAAAGTTGTTAAAAGAAAGTCGACCTGAATCCAAGATGGCCGCCGTGGAAAGGTTAAATCCATCGAACGACGAATCCAAGATCATCCATATTTTCATTCTACCCCCTCCCCACCCCCTTCCCTTGCGGCCACTGTGCCCAATGTCAAGGTCTAATTACTTTTAAGTTTTTGGTTAAAGTTTTTTCATGTACTATATCTATGCACCTGCTTTGCCCATTACCTTAAACCTTCACATGGCTGTTTATCATCATCTATATTTTCATTCTAGCCCCCCCCCCCCCCCCCCCCCCCCCCTCCCGTGCGGCCCCTGTGCCCAATGTCAAGGTCTAATTACTTTGAAATTGTTGGTTAAAGTTTTTGTCGCGCCGGCTTGCGGAAAGGGCGATATACCGGTAGTCGGCACTTTGGGTTACGTCCGTACGTAACGTACGTATGTCCGGTTAAAGTTTGTTGGTTAAAGTTTTTCCGTTTACTATATCTCTTTTCTTTAGTGTCCATGCCTAGACCCAAGGCGCGACATGCAGGCCGCGGCCATCTAGTCTCAAAATGAAGTTATTATGTCATTCAAGATGGCCGCCAAAAGGTCAAATTTTTATTTTGTTCAAATGTGGTCATGTAATATGTCAAATCGAAAGTATCGATGAGCCGATCGCTGTCATATAATGTTTCTTGAAATAAAGTCATTATGTCATTCAAGATGGCCACCAAAATGTCAATTTTTGATTTTGTTCAAATGTGGTCATGTACTATATCAAATCGAAGTTATCGATCAGCCGATCGCTGTCATAACATTTTTCTCAAAATGGAGTCATTATGTCATTCAAGATGGCCGCCAAATGGTCAAATTTTGTTTTTGTTCGAATGTGGTTATGTCGTCACAATTCAGGTGAAATCAACACTTCTCTCACTTTTTCCTGAGATTCGGTAACTACTAAAATGTGGACATATATTGAACCCTGATTTGATCGGCTAATAACATTATGCTCTGCATGACTTTTCATTTTGACAGGTGCGATGCTATTGGGGTGGGGTATGTGTGGTTTGGGGGGGGGAGGCGCGGATTGATGGGGTGGGAATGTTGCTTGCAGAGCTCCAGATAAGCTGCGTGATGTTGATTGTCAAAAATAATCACTTGGCTCTCAAGCGCATAGTAAAGGGATTCATGAACATTTCTAAAACGACCTCTAGAAAAAAAAAAGTGCTTCATGTGTAGTTCATTGCGCTTACTTAGCACTGGCTGAACACCCCTCCCCATCATACCCGCCTACTGCCGGGATCAAGAAAATAAAAGTTCAAGGCATATTCTATCAAAGCTTGTACATGCAATGTTCAGAGTACATAACTCTAATTACATTTCGTTACGCTGCATTACATAAGAGTTATGACGGAGTAGTCTTTCCTAATGTGCGTTTGAAGCGTTCATTGTTTACTTTATATTTCGTGGAGAATTTCGCTAATACGCACTTTATTAGGTAAGTTTATGGTAATATCATTGTAAATGCTATTACGCACATTTTTACTGTGTAGCGTGGTGTAGCGATATAGTGCAACCCTTTGCCTATACAGCGGAAATCGTGCAGCTAGTGCAAGCATTGTATCAGACATTTAATTCACACTTTGTAATTTGACTTTGCGGTCCGCGTTGGTTGATTTAATTGAGCGAAACATATAAACAGGCATATCTGTCGCAGGGCTAATATATACAGAACGATCTTGAATGGCTAGACGGATGTCTGGACGACGATAGTATTTTATCCCGTCAACACAGTGCGTATGTGTTGTGAAACGCGGTGCCGTGAAACATGTTTGATATCCTGTCAATACGACCAAATTACTGCGTATGAATATGTGCGGTTGTCATTTCTCCGATTTTGAGAATGCGGCTGGGGTTATTTTCGGCAGTTTAAAGCTATTTGTATAGAATAGTAGGTAAGTGCCGTGAATTGGAAAAAATATCTGGCAAGGCTTAGGAAACGGGATGGGCGAGGCTCTCTCTATATCCATTGACGTGCATGTACTATGCGGGCCACAGTTGTGAAAAGTGGGAATACAGCTGTTATGTCATACACCCATGCGCAACGAACACCAATAATCGGGGAAAATTTAACATAACTGGCTGAGCGCGTGGCAAGACGATTTATATCCACCACAGCTTGAACCGATGTAGATGCTGCTGAGCTGGACTACTCCTACATATCACATATATATTGTTCTATGTTATTGTGATGTCTGTGTTAGTATATGAGAAGCTAGACTGGGAATAACTGGCATGTTCCCCAGGGCCACGTTTCACTAAACTTCGTACGACTAAAATCTTCGTAAGCGCAAATTTAGAATCGTCTAGAAATTTCAATTGATGGATTTACGTTTATTGAGCATATGCTGCATATGCTCCATAAATATAAATCCAATAATTGTTTACAAGAAAACATTGTTAATGTGAAATTTGCAGACTATCATAATTTTGCACTTACGAACATCTTAGTCTTACGAAGTTTAGTGAAACGGGCCCCAGTTCTCCAGTCCCAGTCACGTGCCTGCTTGCCGAACCACATGGGCACACGTCTCGTAGTAGCTAACCAGTACGTGGTAGCATGCGAGTTTTATTTTTAGACTGTCTGTCCGTCCGTCGTGGACATTACGCCGTTTGTAATACAAAATGTATTGAGTTGCATCATTATGCTGTATTGAGTTGCATCATATCATTATGCTGTATTGAGTTGCATCATTATGCTGTATTGAGTTGTGCTGTATTGAGTTGCATCATTATGCTGTATTGAGTTGCATCATTATGCATGCTGTATTGAGTTGCATCATTATGCTGTATTGAGTTGCATCATTATGCTTGCATCATTATGCTGTATTGAGTTGCATCATTATGCTGTATTGCGCAACTGTTACAACTCTTTCACGTGCGGTAAAGTGGTGAGATTGGGAGGAGGCATACATAGAGAATAGTAGGTTAGTGCCGTGAATGGGAAAAAATATCTGGCAAGGCTCAGGAAACGGGATGGGCGAGGCTTGGCCGAGCACATCCCGTTTCCGTGCCGCGCCAGATATTTTTTCCCATTCACGACACTAACCTACAATTCTATTTATCCCGTCAACACCTACAAATGGCTGTAAAATGCAAAAATAGTATTCACTGGATGTCAAAAATGTTTCACGGCACCGTGTTTCACGGCACATACGCACTGTGTTGACGGGATAAATGGAGATTTCATCAGGGGGGCCGTTTCACTAAACTTCGTACGACTAAAATGTTCATAAGTGCAAAATTATGATAGTCTGTAAATTTCACATTAACAATGTTTTCTTGTAAACAATTAGTGGATTTACATTTATTCAGCATAGTCTGCATATGCAGCCTATGTTCAATACATGTACATCCATCAATAGAAATTTACAGACGATCCTAAGTTTGCACTTACGAACATTTTAGTCGTACGAAGTTTAGTGAAACGGCCCCCAGGTGGGGATATTGTCATATGTCCACCAACACGAATCATACACTGAATGAATTCCGACAAAATCAGGAATTCAACAGTTGAGTGTCAACTTTGGTTTGTCACCCATCCTTTGTTATGCACTGGCAAACGACATTAACAATTGCGTAATACACTATTAACACATGGAACAACATGCGTAGAGGACACGTGAACAGGTTTAGTCAATGCGTGGACCAGCAACTGGAGCCGTTATCGTGTAAATGCAATTAGGAATACAAAGTCACTGAATGTTTGTATGTTGTGAAAAGCGTATAATAGTTTTAGCACATGTAGAATAGCAATAATTATGTTTCATCACAATGACGTATCTGATAATGACTAGCATAGGACTGCATGTATATAGATTTTTGTCTGACCCTAACAATGGCATTAGACATTTATGCGTAGCAATTATTTAAGCTACATGTACCTGATCTACATGTTGATTTTATGTTAACTGGGCCACCTTCTATATGCCTATGCTATCAACACGAATGCTAGACTCTCATAACTATGTTAGTTCCACGAGCACGAGGAGCTGGCACGATGAACAGCGGGCCGTTTCACTAAACTTTGTACGACATAAAATGTTCGTAAGGGCAAATAAACTTATGACTGTCTGTAAATATCACATTAACTACGTTTTCTTGTAAACAATTATTGGATCTACATTTATTGAGCATAGGCTGCAGCCTATGCTCAATGAATGTACATCCAATAATTGTTTCAATAAATGTAAATCCGTCAATTGAAATGTCCAGACGGTTCTAAATTTGCACTTACGAACATTTTAGTCAGAACTATGTGCCGGATACAGGTTATTTTTCATGGTACATTTGTATTTACACATACTTAAAATTAAATGACAATGCCAGCGCTACATATTACAGAACGTAATGCCATTAAATGTCTTTTTTTATATTTAACATAACCACACTAGTGGGGTTATTAACTTCTTACTACGTACAGTGGTTCTATACACTGCATACCGAATATAATTTACTTTCACCGAAACATTGTTTTGTACGGAGCCCCACAGGGGACGTAGAATTATTTTGTATTAATTCGTTCCAACGAAATAACAATTCGTTCCCTCAATTTAACAATTCGTTCCCTCCATTTAACAATTTGTTCCAACGAATTAACAATTCGTTACCTCAATTTAACAATTCGTTCCCACGAATTAACAATTCTTTCCCTCGAATTAACAATTCGTTCACACGAATTGTTTTGGCGCCCAGCTGCGCGCGCACAAAGGTGTTGCGCGCGCAGATGGGCGCCAAAACAAACAATTCGTGGGAACGAATTGTTAATTCGAGGGAACGAATTGGGGGAACGAATTGTTATTTATTAATTAATATTAATTAATAAAAACAAATCCATGTCCACTGCGGGGCTCCGTAATTTTGTGACGTACATTCATTCGGAATATGCTAAACATATATGTATCTTATGTGTTTTGGTTCCCGCATTGGAACTTTCACATACAACATTTAATGCATTATATCCCGTCAACACAATGCGTATGTGCCGTGAAACACGGTGCCGTGAAACATTTTTGATATCCAGTCAATACTATTTTTGCATTTTAAAGCTATTTGTAATGTTGACGGGATAAATAGAATAGTAGGTTAGTGCCATGAATGGGAAAAAATATCTGACGCGGCACGGAAACGGGATGTTCTCGGCAGAGCCTCGCCCATCCCGTTTCCTGAGCCTTGCCAGATATTTTTTCCCATTCACGGCACTAACCTACTATTCTCTATCTATTTTCCTTATTTCTGAACCAAAATATATGTTGTGATCACTCATTTGAACCGTCTTGGCGAGACGGTTCAAATGGTGGTCACTACATATACTTCTGATGAGAAAAGAAATAAAGAAATTCTTGAGCCTTGCCAGATATTTTTTCCCATTCACGGCACTAACCTACTATTCTCTATATCAATACACAATGCACTGATACACATCGTTCGTTGCAGTCCAGAAGTTGTGTATGTTTCTAATGTTGGAATTCTGATTTCACAATAAACACAACAACATGTCTGTGGTGCTAATGAAAATTCGGATTCGTAAATGCAGCCGTAGCTTTAAAGGTCAATATTTCAATGACATACTGACTTTAAAAAGGAAATCATATTGATTATATTATACATATGTACTTACCAGTTAAACGTATGTTGCTAGTTTCAAATTGTCTAATGCATAGAACAGAAATAGCATGAACTAGAAAAAGAAATGTAAAATACAACAAGGTCCCGTCTTGGAACGGTGAGTTACAACACTTTTCAAAGTATTTGTCAATCCACGTGTTTATATGACAATTGTCTATTATCAATGAGCATGAGTATGATGTATATTATCAAGTGTGGTTATATTTCGAGTCGTAATCTAATAATTGACGCAAACTTGTTAACATATTGTATCGCTTCTATGTTTTCTGGGTGGGGGTGTTCAAGGTCAAAATTTCAAGGTTAAGCTACCACTTTCAGTCTGCTATCATGCATAAATATAAACTAGAGATGTACATCATGTCCCGTTTTGTCTCTTTGACTGGTACCGATGAGTCAAAATTGAGGTCCAAAATCATGGACTAATTGGTTAAAAAGTAGTATTTCCGCAATAATACAATTAATATGTTCAACAATTCTGTGTTAACCAGAAACCCACTTTTCCGATGTTTTGGCACAAGGCCTTTATCAAGGAATTAGTTTCTACTGAACGCTAAGTGGCATCCATTTTATGTTTTCACAATTGTCAAATGGATGACACTTAGCGTTCAGTAGAAACTACTTCCTTGATAAAGGCCTTTTTCACAATTGTGAAATCTAAAATGGATGCCACTTAGCGTTCAGTAGAACCTAATTCCTTGATAAAGGCCTTGTGCCAAAACGTCGGAAAAGTGGGTTTCTGTTGTTTTTTTTGCAGAATTGTTGAACATGTTAATTGGTTAAAGTTTGCTTCACGCCTTTAATGTCCACGACGCTGTCAATAAGTCACGCTATTGACCGACAACGACGCTGTCAATAAGTCACGCTATTGACCGACAACGACGCTTTGACCGACAACGACGCTGTCAATAAGTCACGCTATTTACCGACAACGACGCTGTCAATAAGTCATTGACCGACAACGACGCTGTCAATAAGTCACGCTATTGACCGACAACGACGCTGTCAATAAATCATTGACCGACAACGACGCTGTCAATAAGTCACGCTATTGACCGACAACGACGCTGTCAATAAGTCACGCTATTGACCGACAACGACGCTGTTCCATGAATTGCGACAAAATGACGCAAAACAATATGATTCTTTGTTGTGTTTATTGTCGAATTGAATTGAATTGGTATGAAAAAAGAGATCTGTTTAAAGTTTGCGTGGAGTCATTCAGACGCCACAACGTACTTTAAACAGACCAACTGTTGTTTTGTCTAACCACAGTAAACGCAGCATCCCATGATTGTATTCTTTAATTAAAGTATGCACGTGGCTGTAACTGGAGAAATGGGGCTTATAGAAAGTGTGACCAGTGTAACTCCTGATCAAATAGCACATATATTACACGTGAACAAACATTTGCTTTTTTCTATAGCTTTATTCCACATGTTATTTTCACATTCCACATGGTATAGCAAGGTGCATGATCATGTGGTTACAACAACAACAACACTGGCTCAAAGTGTTGAAAGCACGCCCACTCCAAAGTATTATTTTATATTTTCTTTAATAGGCAACGGATTTTGATGAAATATGGCGCAGCAAACGCGTCTTCATGACCTGCATTTTGGTGGTCCCGGGAGTTCGGCACATACTTATGTCGTTTTTTGCGAAGAATCGGTTTCCGTGTCAGTAGACACGGAAATAGATTCTTCGCAAAACCGACAGAAGTTTGGGCCAAAGTACCGAGACCACCAAATGCAGCTTAACAAGACGTTACATAAAAAGGACAAAATAAAAGAATACGTACTTTGAATCGGAGGGCTTCTGGAAGTTTCAGTACTTGGTGTTGTTGTTGTAACCACGTGATCATACACCTTGTATATGGTATAAGCAGTAAATACAGTGGGACCTCTCTAAACCGAACACCGATAACACGTGTGTTTGGCTAATTTGATTGGTTACACTGACAGTTATATGTGATTTTAATGTCTGATAATGATCGCAAAGGACACACACATATCTTGGATGGTTCGTATTACAGAATTACAGTGGAACCTGTCTAAAGCGGACACCCTGTGAGCCCACAGGGTGTGTGTTTGTTTGTTTGTTTATTGGTGTTTAACGGCCTATCAACAGCGACTGTCATGTAAGTCCGGGCAAACGGGTTCAATCCCGTTTTAACCTGCTGTATTGTGTGGGGGGGGGGGATCCCAAAATCAGAACGGAATATTTACATTGAGAAAAAATATATTGAGCCCTGAAATTAGAATAACCTGACCTGGTGCCAGGTCCATACCACACCAAAGTCACTTGGCCCCTTCCCCTCAAGGATTACGAATACTCGCAATAACCAGATTCC
This sequence comes from Conchocele bisecta, assembly GCA_029237695.1. Taxonomy (NCBI): domain Eukaryota; kingdom Metazoa; phylum Mollusca; class Bivalvia; order Lucinida; family Thyasiridae; genus Conchocele; species Conchocele bisecta. Next base: position 19,877,482 of record CM055273.1, on the reverse strand, counting down.
ACTGTCACATACAAAATGCCAAAGACGAATATGAGGGCCAAACTAGGGGGCCGTTTCACTAAACTTCGTAAGTGCAAACAAAAGGATCGTCTGAAAATTTCAATTGATGGATTTACATTTATTGAGCACAGGCTGAATATGCAGCCTATACTCAATAAATGTAAATCCAATAATTGTTTACAAGAAAACATTGTTAATGTGAAATTTACAGATTATCATAATTGTGCACTTACGAACATTTTAGTCGTACGAAGTTTAGTGAAGCGGGCCCCTGGTCTCCAGTCGGAATTACGGTAAGGATGAAACCCGATCGTTAAATTACCCATCACATACTCCCACCTGCCACTAACCGCCCACAGGGTGTCCGGTTTAGAGATGTTACACTGTAGTGGGTCCCATACTCGGCTAAATATTGCGTTTGGTCTTCAATGTCTCTCATAAACATTCATAAACGAAATATCATTGCACATATTGAGATAAAACAGCGTGTGCTACTATATTTATCTGTAATACTAAATCATTTTGTAAAATGTGTCTCATGACTAAATATATGAATTTAGAATCATAGAGGCATTTAATGTAAGTTATTGTTCACATATTGGCTTTTTTAAGGAATTAACTTGGAGGGAGCGCTAGCGACCGCAACATTTACAAGGTGCATGGTCACGTGGTTACAACAACAACGTCGCCCATTCCAAAGTAAGTATTTGATATGTTCCTTAAAGGTACATGCCCACGCAGCAGATTACACTGTACTATTACTTTTCATTTTCTGTCGTGCCTTATATGAGCCATTTGTCTACCCACTAACGAGTTATTTTTAATTACGGCACGTGTTAATTGGTGTTAAATCGCATTTTATATGCCGCAACCAGAAAGGGTATTTTCCGACCTCGTGCTATTTTTACCAACACGCGTCACGTGACACGGTCAATCATATCACATCTTTGACATGCGCAGTGAAGTATCGGAAGTTGAGAAGAAAAATCTCTGTTCGAGTCCAAATCTAAATCTCCACGTAACTCTTTCCATTTGGTGATCTGGTCGCCAATATTAACTACTCTCTCTCTCTGTACTGCCTGTCCCTCAGACATTTCGCCTTTTTTTTGGCCGACGCCGTTTCATACAATCTCCGTCCTGGACGTTTTGACATGTTGATATTCTTGTTTACATATTGGGAAGCCTATTGGCGCGCGTAGCTTACTGCGCATGCGCACCGCAAGTTGTGATGTGAAAGTCGTCGTCTCCGCACATTATCAAAATAGACTGTTACCGCCGCGCGTCGCTAACAGTAAATTGATAATTAATAAATGATTATATTTGTATAGCGGGCACTGGTGGAATAGTGACATAATTATACACTTATTTAATTCCTATAAAGAACATTGTGTGCCTACTGCGTGGGCATGTACCTTTAATATGCAACGGATTTTGATGAAATATGGCGCTACAAACGCGTCTTCATGAGATGCATTTGGTGGTCCAGGAAGTATGTCACAGACTTATGTCGTTTTTGAGAGGAATCGATTTCCGTGTCAGGAGACACGGAAATCGATTCTTCGCAAAAACGACAGAAGTTTTGGCGAAAATACAGAGACCACCAAATGCAGCTTAACAAGACGCGTTTGATGCGCCATATGTCATCAAAATCCGTTACGTAATAAGGACAATATAAAAGAATACGTACTTTGAATCAGATGGATTCTGGAAGTTTCAGTACTTATTGTTGTTGTTGTTGTTAGTACCACGTGATCATACACCTTGATTTACTTCCTGAATACAAATCCAGTATGTTTCTTTACATAATGTTATCAAAACGTAAGAATGAGCCTTCTTCTTATTTAGTAAAAGTCAAATGTTGATGTTATTACGAAAAATGATTTCTCTATGGGAATTTAACATGGGGAGAAAAAGATGGCGAAGCAGGAGGACTAACGAACATTTTGCTAGATAGCTTGGAAATGGTCTAACTAATAAACAAAAGTTAAATTTTGAAAATCGGTCCACTATTTCTGCAATTAGAGAACTTAACATGGGGGAAATATTTTGTTCGCAATAAAATCGATGTTTGAACACATTTCAAACAAATAATACAAAACAGGGTCATACATAAAGTTTGCTATCATTTAATATTATCGGAAAACAGTATTGTTTTTGCATTGTTTATATGGTCATATAGTTGAGTGGGTTTCGTGAAACAGACAGTAGTTAGTTACGTGTGTTATTTATGTTTATGTCCGCTTTGTTGTCATCTCTGCGTCGGCGTCGGCGTCGGCGTCGGCAGTCGGCAGTCGGCGACGGTGTCGGCGAATCAGGTTTAAAGTGACTGCGCCTCAGGGGCCCGTTTCACGAAGCTTTGTACGACTAAGAAGTTCGTAAGTGCAAATTTAGGATCGTCTGGAAATTTAAATTGATGTATTTACATTTATTGAGCATAGGTTGCATATGCAACCTATGCTCAATAAATGTAAATCCAATAATTGTTTACAAGAAAACATTGCTAATGTGAAATTTACAGACTATCATAATTTTGCACTTACGAACATTTTAGTCGTAAGAAGTTTAGTGAAACGGGCCCCATATGATGCCACAGACATCCAATATGGGGGTTTTCGCTTCTTGAGCAATAAATGACATATAAATCAACAACACCATTTTAATTGATCACGTTCATAAAAACGTACTTTATATTCAGGTACGTGCTATCAGAACTGCGATAAACAGGGGAGATAATAATTAGCCTTTGAATAGTTTGTTTGTTTTTGGGGGTTTTTTGGCAGCTACGGTCATTTAAGGCCGGGTCAATGGGTTTAGTACTAAATCCCATATATTACCTGTACATGCACATGTACATGTTCAAGTACATGTACAAATGGGTGGGGGATCCCAAAATCAGAACTGAATATTTACAATAAAAAAAACTATATATTCAGCCCTGAAATCAGAAAAATTGAATAGTTTGTAATTTTCGCTATAAATGTATGTATTTTTTTTACTATGAATTGATAACACTATGCCAAATTTAGAACAAAGTTCCAATTATAGAATCTAGTGCAATTAATTTGAATAAAATGGTATAGTAACAATCGCTTTAAAAACATGTTTATAATACATGTACTGAAAAATAACTAGCGTTGCAAACGCTAGTTCTTTTTCAGTATTATACATTTTTTTTACCAATCCCCATTTTTTACAGGTGATATAAGGGGTAACACTTTGGCAATTTCGCTCTACATGTATCAGTAAGAAAAAATGTGGAATTTCTTTAGTTTTTTACCCTGAAATGATCATACTAAACTACATTTGCATTATACACTCTAGTGTAATTAATTTAAATAGCAAACGCTAGTTATTTTTCAGCATTATAAACATTTGTTTACCAATCCCCATTTTTAGTTCTGAAATACTATACAAATCTACAATTAAACTATTTTTTCCTGTTTTGTTTCATCACTATCTATGCTTATCCAAGACCCAGTACCTTTAAACTTTTGTTTGTATACAACCTCCTATCTTCAATAGTATTAGCCCGTGCTTCATGTATCTATATTTGTAACTAAAATTTAATTGTACATGTATATACTAATCCATTTAGGCAGACCAGGTGTTTTTTTACGTCTGAAAATTTCGCTGAGATACGGAGCCCCGCATGGGACGTAGACTTCTTTTATTTATTAATTCTTTCCCACGAAATAACAATTCGTTCCCTCAATTCGTTCCCTCGAATTAACAAATTAACAATTCATTCCCTCAATTTAACAATTAGTTCTCACGAAATAACAATTCGTTCCCACAGGAACGAATTGTTATATCGTGGGAACGAATTGTTAATTCGTGGGAACGAATTGTTAATTCGAGGGAACGAATTGTTAAATTATGGGAACGAATTGTCATTTCGTGGGAACGAATTGTTATATCGTGGGAACGAATTGTTAATTCGAGGGAACGAATTGTTAATTCGAGGGAACGAATTGTTAAATTATGGGAACTAATTGTCATTTCGTGGGAACGAATTGTTAATTCGAGGGAACGAATTTTTTAATTGAGGGATCAAATTGTTATTTCGTGGAAACGAATTAATAAAAAATATACATCTCCCCTGCGGCGCTCCGTACTACGCGAGAGACGACTAGACGTGAATTTCCAAATTCCACCAGACATCGTACAGGTTGTATGCGATTACCCGCATACATGACTTACACGTAATTCGAGGGTTCAGCACAATACGGTCGTAACTCACTTTTTTTTCGAAATGGACTTTTTTGCATTTTTAGCCAGGTTTTTTGAAAAAAAATCCAGGCTATTGGATTGGCGAAAGCCGGGCGGGCGGGCGGGCGGCGTCCACAATCAATGTTAAGTTTTCGTGTTTGAGTCCATTTCTTTGTTACTGTACCACCTAGGACCACCAAACTTTCACAGCTTCATAACCAAGGGGTGCCCACCACATATCTCTATCCAACATGTTACTTTTTTTTAACTTGACCCATTTTTTCCGCGCAGTAGACTTAGACATTTTCAATGTTAAGTTTTTGCGTTTACAATGTTAAGTTTTCGTGTTTAAGTCCATTTCTTTGGTACTGTACCACCTAGGACCACCAAACTTTCACAGCTTCATAACCAAGGGGTGCCTACCACATACAACTATCCAACATGTGACCATTTTTAGCCAGGTTTTTTTTTTTAAAAAATCCAGGCTATTGGATTGGCGAAAGCCGGGCTGGCGGGCGGGCGGGCGGGCGGGCGGGCGGCGTCCACAATCAATGTTAAGTTTTCGTGTTTGAGTCCATTTCTTTGTTACTGTACCACCTAGGACCACCAAATTTGCACAGCTTCATAATCAAGGGATGCCCACCACATATCACTATCCAACATGTTACTTTTTTTTTAACTTCACCCATTTTTTCCGCGCAGTCGACTTAGCCATTTTCAATGTTAAGTTTTCGCCTTTTCAATGTTAAGTTTTCGTGTTTAAGTCCATTTCTTTGGTACTGTACCACCTAGGACCACCAAACTTTCACAGCTTCATAATCAAGCGGTGCCCACCACATATCACTGTCCAACCTGTTACTTTTTTAGCCAGGTTTTTTAAAAAAAAATCCAGGCTATTGGATTGGCGAAAGCCGGGCGGGCGGGCGGGCGGCGGGCGGCGTCCACAATCAATGTTAAGTTTTCGTGTTCGAGTCCATTTCTTTGTTACTGTGCCACCTAGGACCACCAAACTTTCACAGCTTCATAATCAAGGGTGCCCACCACATATCACTATCCAACATGTTACTTTTTTTTTATCTGACCCGTTTTTTCCGCGTAGTCGACTTAGCCATTTTCAATGTTAAGTTTTCGCGTTTACAATGTTAAGTTTTCGTGTTTAAGTCCATTTCTTTGGTACTGTACCACCTAGGACCACCAAACTTTCACAGCTTCATAACCAAGAGGTGCCTACCACATACAACTATCCAACATGTGACCATTTTTTTACCTTCACCTATTATTTCTACGTAATTGACTTAGCCATTTTCAACGTTAACTTTTTAACGTACGTCTGGTTAAAGTTTGTTGGTTAAAACTTTTTCCTTATACTATATCTCTGCAACTGCTTCGCCCATTACCTTGAAACTTCACATGGGTGTTTATCATCATCCATATTTTCATTCTAACCTCCAACCGTGCGGCCCCTGTGCACAATGTCAAGGTCAAATTACTTTGAATTGTTTTGTTAAAGTTTTTTAGTGTACTATATCTCTGCAACTGCAACTGCCCAAGGCGCGACATGCAGGCCACGGCCATCTAGTCTACGAAAAGTGGGTATAATTATGTTATCCAAGTGTCTATGCTTGGAAAAAACCTGGCCTTCGTGGCTTTGCCTCGTTTCTTGTCTAATGTATTTTCTAGTAATACAGCATATGTAAAAAGATTAGAATTGAATTCCAATAGTAACTCAAAATCGCCAAATAATCTCAGCGCAACACAGTCGTAATTCAAATTACATGTGCAACATATTTGTGCTGCGTTTTATAAAGAATTATGGTGGATATATAGTGCAAATTTGAACTATAAATAATTGTGGACTTGTATTTAGTAAAAAAAATGATATTACATAGTACATAAAAAATATTTAAACATTTAAAAACAATTGCAAGTTTGGAAAAAAAATATAATCTCGGAATGCAAAAACAAATTCAGCGCAATACAGTCGCAACTCCAGTTATTTGTACAACAGTTTTGCGCTGCATTTTATACAATAGTATTGTAGCTCCACAATGATATTTTGATATATAAATAAAGATCAAGTTGTAGTTTGTCAGAAAATAATATTACATTTCAAAATTGACATTTTTTTATTTAAAAATATGAGATTGAAAATAGTGTTTAAACCGCAATACGTCAAAAAATAAATCATTTATTTTTTCTTGGCATTTTCCATTTTATTTTATAAACATGACATGAGCACATGTAATATAAATTACATGTAATTTCAATATTTAATGCTAAAAATTATTAATGCATGCTGCATATAGCTGTAGCATTTAAAAATACTTATACAATTAAGCAATGTTTCACTGATGAAGCCAAATAAGTTCAGCCAAAAACAATTATGTTTTTAAATTTGTATTTAATTTTTCAATATAAATTAGTTTAAACATATTTTATTTGTATATTATTTACAAGTAATGCATCAATCATAGTAAATACAGAATTATACAAATGGGATTGGATTGAAAGCAAGCTTATATAAATCCTCTCCCTGACGTGTAACTTGGTATCACAGGCTGCAAGAACCAGGACATAACAAACATAACCAGCACTGCCATTAGCATAAAATTGAGATTTTATTCTTGCTTTATGCTCATAGCTCCCGCTTCCTGCGATACCCGGTAGATGTATTATAGATGACAATAATTATGTAAATATACATGCATTAAACAATTTTAACAAAAAAAGGAAAGACAGCTATTTTAGTTCGTTATTATAAAACAAAAATAGAGAGAAAACAAAAAATTCCACTGCGGCAGTTCGAGAAAACAAAATATGTTCGCACACCAAGCCACCCACGCCCACATTAAGTCTTGGTTGTCGTGATGATGTACAAAAGCAGACACATTGGAACCCCTCCAAACCGGACACCCTGGGATGTCCCCAGGGCGTCCGGCATAGGGAAGTTCCACTGTAAATCAGTCATATGATCACTCCTACACCTCTTTCATGCCTTGCAATCACGAACAGACTGTACCATGAGAGATAGATAAAAATAAAATAAAACCCACCAGAATTAACCACACAGTCATTTACAAGGTGTCCGGCTGACAGAGGTTCCACCGTACCATTTAAAAGCGACTTGTATTCTCTATGTACATTCTTACAGCTGTAAATATTGTTTCGTTAGTAGGATCGTCCAGTTGTATATTACCATAGAGTATAGTATGGAGGGTCGATTGACAATAAGCTTGTATATCATCTATTAGTTGGTTTCTATGTAGTGCATATCTTGGACAGGAGAAAAAGTAGTGAGTGGCATCTTCAACTTGACCACAGATACAATTTGGTGATTCAACAATATTTTTGCAATGAAGGTCATAGTTAAGAGCACTGCATTTTGTCCGGAGTCGTGTATGTATTACTTGCATATGCCGTTGACCACTGTAATAATAACTTGGAACCTTGTCTGTGATTTTCATAGAACGCCTATATTCTCGTGAATAGTTACAGGCGTTCTATAATTACAATCGGTCGATGGGCCGAATGGGGTTCGCTGCGGGAAACTTCGTAAAATGAAAGTGTGCCAATACCAACAAGATATATGTTAGTTCAATATTGAAACATGCTAACACCTGTAGACATTGATAGGTTATATTAAAATAATAATACGCATGTAATTTGCAAAAAAATAGCTTCCCAATGAAATTTAGTTTAAATAGATTATCCCGTATGGAGCCTCATTTAGAACCTCTGGTACATTTAGAGTCAATATTTGAACCGTTTTACTAAACGCCATAGTGTCATGTGTCCAATTTATTGGACACAGGACACTTTTTTTTAATGTAATATACCAACCAATAACAAATTTACGTTTAAAAAGTCAGCTATTTGTTGTTAAATGCGATTGTATTTTCATTGTGACGTCATACTATATTTCGTGTCCTGCCAAACGCGTAATAATACAATGATTGGTCATATTGCCATTACACGTACTGCCATCGTGATTGCTGTCTTCGTTGTTGATAAGCTCTAAATACGGAAATACAGATACTCATTGTGTACTCAACGATTTATGAATGCTACAGACGTACATTTCTGCAAATTTGCTAAAGTTGAGAGGACAATACGGCGACAGCCAAGAGACATCAATAATTGACCTACATTTTACATAAGTCTACTACTACTAGCTGCCAGACACGAAACATTTGTTTCAGGTAGGAATTATTTCTTTATTACTGTTGACCAATATTTGAATCGTGCTGACCTCGACAGCACTTTTAACCACAGGGCTACTAAAATAATTCCATTGTATTCAATCTAACATGAATTCATGTGGTGGGGGATATTCAACATTGCCTGTGCATGTGCCGAGTCATTGGTTTTCGCGACCAATGTTGTTTCTACAATTGTTGTTTAAATAGCTAATTTCTAATTTATGGTGCATCTCGGACTCTGTGTGTTTGTGGCACCTCGATACTTGTAGATTCACTTTGAATATATGTTTTCAGTCCAACAAGTCGATTCATTATCTATTTAGGCTATTATCTGTTATCTATTGTCTATATAGGCTTTTAGCCACTTAAAACAGACACTACTTTCACCCCCCCCCCCCCCCCCGCCAGTCAAATGTGTTTATAAAAACTGTAACAACAGTGATGAAAAAAGAAAAAAATAAAAAATTGAGGTGTGCGAATCCAGGTACACTGCATTTGCACAGCGGTGAATTTTCCCCGAAATATGAATATAGGCCGGTGTAGACATAGCACTATGGCTTTCACTACCGTCTATAGCAAAGAAAATAATAAATGAAAAAAGTCAGATAATGAAAAATAGAAGTTAAACATGATATAGAGACATGGCATGTTAGTCTAAGGCCGGTGCAGTATTTCTATTAAGTAAGTGTACCTGGCTTCGCACCGTGTATGTGGCTTTGCACACACCAATATTTTACATGTCTGATTATTCATGTTGTTTTCTTAAGACAAGTGTTTTCAGAAAGTCACGTGTTTACACGATTTAGAAAACTATAACAACAGTGACCAAACAAGTAAAAAAATTGAAGTGCAGTATTTGTATTAAGTATTTGTATTGCAGTGGGTGGGCTTCCTAAAATTTATTTGTACACAGGGTACCCATGTTTGGTCTGGGGTGGTGATGAGGGACTTTTTTGCTTCATTGGGGTGACCTCACGAAATATGGGCGGGGGTGGAGACTGTATGTTTGTTGGGATTACAATCATATGTCTGTTAATTCTGCGCACCTAATAATAATTTTCGTGAAAATGTCCATATTCAGTCAAAATTCACTGAACATTCAAGGCAGTTCTTAGCCAAGATAATCACGGCTAAGCAGATGGCTTTTACTATTTCATCTGTCGTCTATTATCTGTATCCGCCTAGCGGAGACCCAGCCAAATTTGATCAAAATATCAGTCCATTTTGTCCTTGAGTTTTGCGAATAATACGGGAATAAAATGATAACCAATGTCGGTATATTTGCATGTGTATTATTGGTTTATGAAGCAGATCTGTTGTTGATCTATTCATTTAGTAAGCAGGACCACTAATCATTTTGACCATGTTCTGAATAACTTTTTACCAAACTATTGGAATGGGATAAAATTGTGACTTAGTATACCGTTAATCAGCTGATTTATTCCAAAATCAACATAATTTATTCTGACGTAAGCTGGGCAAAACATTACGTGAATTGTGCATTAGCCGGTGCGCAGAATTAGCCGAAATGACATTTTTTTTTTTTAAATATATGTTGTTGGGTTACCATAAATGATAAATTCCACGACTTGCTACTAAATTTCTCGGTTTCGCACTAATACAATTAGCTTACCATATTCTTGACACTTTTCTAAATAGATGCCCCTTCAGTTGTATGTTTTATGCCGTTGAAAAGAAAAAAATGTAAATGTAAAGCTATATTTACGTCATGTAAATGTATGTAACGGAAATTACTTATTTCTGAGACCCCTGGTCCCTTGAAGTGGAAATAAAATTAAAAAAATGACGAGAACAATTGGCTATACATTATAAATGTAACAACTGGACTGTCACCCAATGGAATAAACACAGTTTAATGAATTATTGGTTCTACATCGAAACTAGAAAAACGACACAAATATGTACATAAAAATATAGAATCACTGATGTCTCATTATTATTGAACCATGTTATTGTAGTTGCGAACAATAACTCTTGCAATCTACTCCTGTACCGTCTGTAGCAGAGTTACTATTCCATTCATACATGTAGGCTTCCTCTACATAATAGCTAATCAGATCTGATTTGCACTTTAGTTGTTAATTGTGACACAATTTGTATATTTTCCATCTGAAAAAAAAAATTATAAAAGTTAATACGTATGGATCACGATTTGCCTGGTTTGGCCCTCAGGTACGTTTTCATCTTTCGCTCTTTCTGTTACCTGGGAGTTGAATTGGGTTATTGCCCATTATAGAAGTAGTAAGATTATTACTGATCCTACTGTGGGAGGGGCCATGTGATTCTGGTGTGGCGAGGACCTCGCATCAGATCAGGATCATCCTGATTTAAGGGTTGAGTATATAGTTCTTTTATTGTAAATATTCATTTCTGATTTTAGGATTTTCCCCCCATTTGTACATGTACTTGAACATGTACTTGTACAGGTAATATATGGGATTTATTACTAAACCCATTGACCCGGCCTTAAATGACCGCATCTGTTGATAACTTGATAGGCCGTTAGACCCCAACAAACAAATAAATGATATACGTAGGCTTCCTCTACAGAATAGCTTATCAGATCTGATTTACGCTTTAGTTGTTAATTGTGACCTAATTTGTATATTTTCCATTGGAAAAAAAAAACATTATAAAAGTACTACAAAACTTTACATGGGTGGTCACGTCGGGAGAACGAGACGACGTAAATTAACGGTAGTAGTTCCTCCATATAGGAATCACTATTTGCCTGGTTTGACCCTTCAGTACATTTTTATCTTTGGCTCTTTTGTTACCTGGGAGTTGAATTGGGTTATTGCCCATTATAAAAGTACATTGTAGTAAGATTATTACTTATCCTACTGCTTTTGGGAGAGGCCAAGTGATTCTGGTGTGGCGAGGACCTGGTATCGGACCAGGATTATTCTGATTTCAGCGCTGAATATATAGTTGTGTTATTGTAAATATTCAGTTCTGATTTTGGGATTTTCCCCCCATTTGTACATGTACGTGAAAATATACGTGTACTTTTTCTTTTTATATGAAACGTGAATTTCGTCACTGATATCAGGGGCGATAACCGTGTTTCCATTAAAGGTTAATGGAAACTATATTCTGTCTGCTTAGTTTTGTTATGTGCACTATGATCGTACTTTATAATGTGTCAATAAAAATATTTGTTCGGGTGACACATTTAATTGGTATAAATAATTTAAAAAATGTCATGTCTCATTTGCATATCAAAATAGCCTGATACCACCACGAGTCACTATCAGTAAAATCAATATTACTAAATGTTATATATGTATAGTGGACCTGCACTCGTAAATTTTTAAAACTGGCGGAATACATGTACCGTAGTTACACAATTATACACTTATTTAATTCTTATAGGCAAGCTGTTATGCAAACAGGTTGAAGTACATTGTAACGGACCGAGGTCTATAAATACATTAAATACGCCTAAAAGCGTCCATAAACGAAAAAAAAAAGCTTAAAAAAAGTTTTGTTACTCCCTCTATAACACACACATATATATACCTCGGTCCGTTACTTCAACCTGTGGATGGGACCCCAACTTTAGCTGGTACATGTAATTTGCGAACCAGATCTCTTATTCACTATTCTGCAGAGGAAGACTATGAATGGAAACGTAACTCTGCTACGGACAGTACGGTTGTAGATTTCAAGAGTTACTGTTCACAACTATGAACAATGTGGCTTACTCGCTTACCACATTTATCCAAGTTTTTGTGAGTTTGATACCGGGTGGGATGTAGTTCTCTAAGCACTGTTTCATGTTGGAAAGTTGCGGAGTCATTTGCTGAGTAATGGTTAATACTGGTAAGAAATTCAATAAAAGGCTAACCATGTACATAATAGTGTTTGATTGTTTGTTTCAGGGAAGCCGTTCTACAGATCTTAGCCATCTGGATTATTCGTCGAGCCTCTTCAACTTCACCCTGCAGTCGAGGCAGACACCAGCAGGGCTATTGAGATAGTATATGGGCGGTTTCAGAAGAAGCAGATAAGGCGGAAATTGTTTCTCATTCTACTGTTGAAGGACAAAGGCCACCAGAAGAATCGCTGCCCGAAGACACTACTCCACCTGGGCAACAAGTTGCCAAACACTTGCGAAATGGGAACTGATCCAGTTCCTGACCTACACGAAGCAAAATATAGTGTCGCCATGACAGACTGTCATTATCTTAAGATCAGCGACATCTGAAAATATAACCCTCGAGGAAGAGCTTGAGAAAGACAAGTTCAGTTACAAAAAATTAACCATTTAACCGGAGTACCATCCATGCCAGCGGCAGTGTTTGTGTGGTTCTTAACTCTGATTTCTGCTCTAATCATCTAATCAACCTGTTGAAAGGATGTATCGTGAAGACATGTTACTTCTTGTGTTGATGGAATTGAGAATGAATCTTATTCACACAAATCTGAGTTGTGCAGTTTTAAGATTTGTCAATATGTTTTGAATCGGTGACTCATTCTTGTGGTGGACAGAATGACATTTGTACATTTCTGATTATGTGACACTCGAAGGACTAGATATTGAAATGGTCAGAAATATATTTACTATGCTTTTAAACATATGTGGCTGTGACCTCAGGTTGAAGTAACGGACCATGGCCTATAAATACATTAAATATACCTAAGAGCATCAATAAGTGAGAGAAAAATAAGCTAAACAAAATGTATTTACTCCATGTGTGATATATGGGAGTAAATAATTTGTTTAGCCTATTTTATTTCACTTATTGATGCTTTTAGGTATATTTAATGTATTTATAGGTATTGGTCCGTTACTTTAACCGGTGCTGTGACTGGAGAATGTGGTTTATGGGATTTGTGACCAGTGTAGCTCCTGATCAAATAGTACACTCATATAGCCTGATAATGATGTGGCTTGTTAGAAGCATGATGGAGATTTCATTGATGTAATGGTGAACAGTTCAGATCCTGTGCGGATATGTGTATCTACACTGATCGCAAATCCCATAAGCCCCATTTCTCCAGTCACAGACACATATTTGAGCAAATTTAAAAATCCTACCGCCAACCTAGAGTGATTAGCATTTAAGGTATTGCATTCAATCTTTGATTCATAAATTTCTGTTTAACGTCCACAGTCTATAAAGTCTATATTTGGTTGGTTTCACATGGTTTCAGTTATCTTCGCAATAAAGGATTTTACTTGAAACATCCAGAATAGACCAAAGACAAACTTTGTAGACTTTCGAAGGGAAACAAAAATTTACGAATTAATGATGTATTTTTGTGCTATTATCATGATTATAATTGAAATCAATGCCCAATGGTCAAACTTGTAACAAATTACATGTGTACAATAAATTTCGACTTCGAAATTTGACTTCGAATGAAATGGTGCAATTGGTTGATATTGGTCATTTGCAGTGCATGATGTGAGAAAACAACATATTGAGGCATCATCTGTAACACAGTGCCTTCAATCATGATTCATACCCAGGCATACAAAGTATATCGAGGTGTATATAGTTTTTGTATTTTCGTCCATCCGTAAGATTTGCGTTGAAGGTTTTTGGGTACCCATTATATATGCAACCGTAAATCGCATTGAGTTGAATTTTCATATACTTCTTTATCGTCATCCATATTTTTTTATACTGTAGCACACCGATGTGATGTGGCTTTCCTGCACAAGGTCAAATTACTTATTTGTATCAAACGTGTCAAAGTTTTTAAGTACACAATGTCTCTGCAACCGCAAGTCGGGTTGACTTGAAACTTCATATATATACTTCTTTATGAAGTTAGAAGATCAATATTTTCTTTCTATAGCCCTGGTGGGTGCATGTGATGGGTAATTTAACAATCGTGATTCATCCTTACCGGAAATCCGACTGGAGACCTGGTTTGGCCCTCACATACGTCTTTGGCATTTTGTATGTGACAGTTGAATCTGGTTATATCTCTTGTGTGAGTATTACGATTATTCGTAATCCTTTTTTAGGGAAAGGGGCCAAGTGACTTTGATGTGGTATGGACCTGGCATCAGGTCAGGTTATTCTAATTTCAGGGCTGACTATATTTTTCTCGATGAAATTATTCCGTTCTGATTTTGGGATTTTCCCCCCAATGCAGCAGGTTAATACAGGATCAAACCCGTTTGCCCAGCTTTATATGACCTGCTGTTGATAGGCCGTTAAACACCAATAAACAAACAAACAACTTTGGCATTTGGTATCCGACAGTTATATCCTTTATGTGAGTATTAGACCATAGCTGTTGATAGGCCGTTAAACACCATTAAACAAACATTATATAGCCCACTCATACGGCTTTCATGCACACAGTGAAGGTGAAATTACTTTGAAACTTGCGTTAAATGTTTTGAAATATATGCGTTAAAGTTTTAAGTAAACAATTTCTCTGCAACCGTAAGTCAGATTGAATTGTTAAACTTCATATATTTGTCTATCAACAATCAACATCCATATTTTCATTTTATAGCCTACGCATGTGACTTTCATGCCCAAGGTCAAGGTCAAATTGTGTTAAATGTTTTGAAATATTTGCATTAAAGTTTTAAGTACACAATTTATCTGCAACCGTATATTGGATCGACTGGAAATGTCACACTTCTTTATCAACAGCCATATTTTCATTCTATATCTCACCTAAGCAGCTTTCATGCCAAAGGTCAAGGCCAAATGACTTTGCTACGGCCGCGGGTATGTGTGAGACCCCGCTCACTTGCTCTAGTCCTTAAAAGCAAGAATAACATATCTTAACATACTGATTTCTTTTGTTTTTTTCGGATACATGTACTGATTTTGTGTCCCGAGCATAACTGGAATTCCTTTTTGTATTTTTATCACAACTCTTGCCTCACTAATATTCCAGTGTTCTCCCTTTGTTTGTTCACACATTGATTTTGTATCTGGCACATAGCGATATTTCAAATTTGACCTAATATGGTCCTGATATATATCAAATCGAAGGTATCGTGGGTATTGTCAAAATCGGATGATACATCATACAAGATGGCCGCCGACAGGTCATCCTTTAATTATAGATTTCGTCTTCTTCTCATGTACCGTTTGGCCGACGCTGGTCAGACTTCACAGTTGTGGTGCGTGGGTGAAGCATTTTCATATTTGTTAAAATGGAGGTTGTCGCATAATCCAAGATGGCGTTGTAGAAAATTTGTTAAAATTCTTAAAAAAAATCATATCAACCATGTTAATTTTACATTATTATTATTTTTACATCAAGCTTGAATTGCCACTTTGATATCAAGGGCGATAACATTGACTCTTTAAAAATGTTAATGGAAACAACTATTTATTCTCTCTATTTATCTTTGATGTGCAATGATCATATTTTGTAACAAGTCAATACAAATATTTATTCAGGTGACACTTTAGTTGATATAAATAATTTAAAAATGACCTGCCTCATTTACAATCAAAATAGCACGATGATACAAACCTATCAGTAAACCTAAGATTACTAAGTGATATTTCTGTGTAGTGGGCACTCGTATTTTTTAAAACTGTTGGAATAGTTACACAATTATACTTATTTAATATTTAATTCCTATAAAGAACACTTTGTGCCAAACAGATGGGACCCAATTCAAATCATGATTTGCAACTTTGCTGAAGGATGTCTGGCACCCAGTCATTAAGTGCAAAGGCTTGTCTTATCAGCTTATTCACAAACACCACATCATACAAAACACTTGTCACATGGATTCACCAGTGGTGTACAGTACAAAGTCCAGTGACATGGTGTGTAATTGCATCCTGTAACATTTGGTCAGGTGTGTATTTTTTTACTTTAACCTACGTTTTCTGGGGGAAATAACTACCTGTATAATATATGTGAAAATCACTTCAATGGAAGAAATTAAATGTATGTTCTCGCACCCCTTCCAAACTCCATTCACAATTCACACCCCCTCTGCATGAATCAGGATACTCCACTACAGTGCAAAGTCGCAGAACAATTTTTGACATACAGCCGTTTGAATGTGTACTTGTGTGTGTGTAATATTTCTCAGACTTTTTTCAAGGCAATGATTTCTGTTTCGATGTAATGTATGACCTGTCGTGAATTTCACTCACAAGTTCATATTGGTGCTTGTAGGAGTATTTGATATCCAGTGATACATTTTCTATGGCCGTCTGGAGTTTCGACAATGAAATGGAGAAATGGCAAACATTTTCATGTGTCTGAATGTGGATTATTTCTGGCACTCATATCTTTGGCTTATAACGTCGTTCAAATTGTACTGCGTCAATTTTATCGAATTTAAGATTGCATATTTCATGACTTTCTTCAAAACGCCAGTTTTAGAAGTTGATGGTTTTAGGATTTGATATCAAGCACTGCAGTGCCGGTGATAAGTCGCTAGGTGGCGTTGCCAAGTCGGACTGTTGTACTGTGCGGACTCACCGAAACAAACCGCCAGTGGACGCGTTACATTATGTTTGCAATGTAAACTCCCTGGGTAAGTTTATAGATCGCGGCTCAGTCAGCGTGCGACTAGATGTCGGTTTTTTATGTTAGTGGAAAGTACTAAAATTGGGAAAATTGGGCCCGCGCAATATTTAAAATTGCGCCATGTCAATTAAAGGTGGTGCAGGATGTTGAATGTAATATCTTTATAATGGAAAGACAGAGTTTAATGAAACATAACGCAGTAAATGCTTAACAGGTTGCCAATTAGTATCCCCTCGCCGATAGGCAAGAGCTGGTATATCGTTAGTCCATGTACTGCGTACGTATGTAGTACGCCAGTAACACCTTTCATTTTTCGATGACTTGTGAACTGCTTCCACGATTTTGATATTATTTGACCATAATGTGTGTCTATGGATGGAGCATGGTTTAGCTATGAGTAGACTCGTATGACCCACGTTCGACCGCCCAAGGTCACGGAGTACTTTTTATTATCAAGGCTGCCAGCGAGGGGATTAGCTTCGTTTAATGATGCCAGTGCGAGGGGATTAGCTTCGTTTAATGATGCCAGTTCTTGCATTATGGTATAGTTTGCTTTAATCTAACAATTTTCTGGTTTTGACGAAGAATCGGTTTCCATGGATGTGAATATAAATCTAAAGAACGTGAATGTATGGTGTGATACATATCATCGAACCGGTATGTCATTTCTATGGTGTGATACATATCATCGATATCCGTCCGTTTGCTTGGAAAAGTTTCAAGAAAATTTACTGTAAAAATGACGTCACAGAATACGTCATGTCGGAAAAGCAGGTTCGGAAACCACTGATCCCATACCCTGATATCTATAACTTTACATGCTACTTGCAAACATGTAGTTGGCCTCAATAATAATAGCATACACTCAAAGCGTTCTTTTATAACATGATCATTCATGTTATAATTGTTCTTGTTTAATTTTGGTTTTAAAACAACTAAGTGAAGGAGCATTCCGTGTGTTTTCTGACATAGAGTTCCAGTCTCGGACTGAAGAGGGAAGAAATGAGTTATAAAAGAGAGTTGTTCTGGATCGTATGGTCTGTAGGTTGTCAGCATTTCTTAAATTGTAACGAGTAGTGTCTGTTTGAGGCGGAAGGATATCTACAAGGTAATTAGGTGAAATGCCGTTTTTCATTTTGTAAAAAAGCGACAGTTTATGTGGATGTCGTCTATTTTCTAATGTTTCCCAGCAGATTTCAGCATATAATGAATCGATTGAAATTAGCCGAGTTGCACCTGTAGCTATACGGGCAGCTTCAATTTGGATTTTTTCCAATCCATCTTTCTCATATTGAGTACAATTATCCCATACGATATCAGCATATTCTAACAGACAGAGGTCTAATAAAGGAAATGTAAATTGTTTCGAGACATTTTCTATCTAGTATGTATTTTAGTTTTCTCATAATGTATATTCTACGCCATGCTTTCCCTGTTATATATTCTATATGTTGATGCCATGTTCCTTCATTGTTAAAGTATATACCTAGGTGTTTGTGGCTCTCAACTTCTGAAACATTAACATTATTCATCAATATTGGGGAATGTGCTGGTCTGTTACGTTTCCGTGATATAAGTAGTGATTCTGTCTTCTTAGGGTTAAATGTTACAAGCCATTTATTAGACCAATTGGTAATAGTTTTAAGATCGGAATTAATGGTCCTAGTAGCAGTTTCGGGAGTGTCTACAATAAGGTATAAGCTGGTGTCATCAGCGAAGAGGCGTATATTGGAGCTTATGTCCATAACAATATCATTTATGTATAGGAGAAATAACAATGGTCCGAGGATAGAACCTTGTGGGACACCAGCTCCAATGTGGTTCCAGTTAGAGTAGACTCCTGGCAGCACAACCCTTTGTTTCCGATTACTAAGGTAGCTGGCGAACCAGTCATGAACGTTATTAGATAACACCTGCCGCTGTTAATTTCATAAGCAGACCGGTATGCCAGACACGGTCAAATGCTTTGCTGATATCACAAAATACAACCCGGACTTCTTTTCCATCATCTAATGCACGGCAGAATGCATTATAAAAGGAAGGTCAGTTGGTTTACAGTTGAATCACCTGGTACAAATCCAGACTGTAAAGGTGTTAATATATTGTTGTCTTTGAAGTGATTGTACAAATATTTAAAAACTGCCCTTTCAAGACTTTACTAATAGTATTGAGCAAGGATATGGGCGATAATTCGAACTGAGAGAGGGATCACCAGCCTTAAATATAGGACATACGTTGGCCTGTTTCCACTCGTCTGGAAAGTGTCCACATTGTATAGATTTATTAAAAAAGGTCCTTTAAAGGGACATCTAGTTCAGATTTTAATTCTTTAAGGATGCGATTATTGACACCATCTGGGCCAGATGCTTTCCCTAGAGGTAAGTTAGATAATATATTATGTATATCTATTTCACTTAGAGTGATAGATTCAAGAGTATTGGTCACTGCATATGGTGTTAAAGTAGGTAGGTGTGAAGGGGGGTCTGGTAAAAACTTGTTTGGTCACGGAAATAGTTATTTAAAATGTTAGCCTTTTCTGTACTATCATCAATTATTGTTCCGTTATTGTTGTAGTGGTGGAATTGTTTTATTTTCATTTTCATTGATAAAATGTTTCAATACGGACCACCAATCTTTTGAACAGAGTTGTCCTGACTTTAATTTATTACTTATCCCGTCATGATACTCTTTCTTGGATGCCCTTATCATTAAAATGACGTCATTCCGAAGTTTACGAAATTTTAACCAGTGTGAGTTATTATTAGTTTGTTTTGCCTTATGATAGAGCCGTTTCCGTTTTCTAATCATCCTCTTTATGTTAGTTGTTATCCAAGGTAAATAAGAACGTGGTCTATTTGGAACTTTATTGACACAATGATCACGGTCTGAAAATACAGAAATAATGGAAGTCTTTAAGCATTGGTAAATAAAACAATACAATGGTAACATTCAAATAATACAATGCAGCCAGCTAAACTTGCAGGACATATAGCTGCAATAATATATTTACCTCTTAAAGACTTTGAAAGATTGATTAGTACAATGAGAATTGTCTGTTCACTCTGTTGTTGTTGTAGAGACCGGAAGCATGACTTAATGTGGTGGTTACACAAATCACACAAGTACACCAAATACACCCAAATAGATCAGAATCCTATATCTCCCCCCAAGTCATTTGTTGAGTTCCTCTCAAATACTGATATAACTGATCAAATGGAAAAGCGGAAAAGAACATGAATATGAAGGGCGACTACATTTCAAAATCACTATGCCACGTAGGTATCCTGACTATGCGACGCGAGCGACGAGGTGTCGTCGGTAGGGGTCGTTCACTGGGCTGGGCTGGGGGGTGGTGGTGGAGGGGGTCGCAATAGCCGGTGTTAGTGGGGCGGGAGTGTCACTGGGATTGTCAGAGGTGAGAGATAGATATGGGGGCTGCACTGAAGGAGTGCCCTCAGAACTGTCGGCACCAGGTGTTTGCACATCAGGAGTGCACCGCAGGGGATTGTCAATTGCAGGCGGTTGCAATAGATCTGGACCTACTGGAATGGCAGGATGTTTCCGAGACTCAGGTTGGTCCTTCCATATAGGGTCAGGTAAGGTGGGCTGAGGGTTGAAAGTGATATGCGGAGGTGAGGGATACACCGCTATGTACTTCCTAAGAAATTTCCTGTTGCACAATGTGACCCGGCCTGAGCCATCTACTTTAACCACGTATTGGTCAAACTGTCGTACCTCTATAATCACCCCTGTTTTGTCCCACTTGAGTGGGTGTTGTCCAACCTGGTTCTGAATGCGACATGATCTCCTACAGAAAGTTGTGGGAGCCTCTTAGTGTGCTCAGACAGTCTTTCAGCGGACAACAATGTGTCGTTTTCTGAGGGCCTCCTCTCTGGCTAGAAGGGTCTCGCGCCAGGTACTATGGGGTTGGTATCTACCAGGCGGTATCGGGATAAAGTCACGTATTGGTCGACCGAAAAACGCACATGGCAGGTGATAGTTTAGTATCTCTGTCTGGCGTGTTCCGGTATTGGAGTATAGCACGTTGAAATGGGTCGGTCTCAAGACCACCATCTGTGTTTGTGTTGTCCATAAGAAGGCGTTTGACGGTTTTTACGCCTACCTCAGCACGACAGTTGCTGTGAGGAAAGGCAACTGACGATACACGGTGGTTGACTCCCCAGTCCTTAAGGAATGTGCGTGTGGCAACAGATGTGAATTCGGGGCCACCGTCTGAAGATAAACTCATCCGGGATCCCGAATGTCACAAATGTGCGGCGAAGACAGTCTATCAAACAACCCCCGAGCACCGTTGCTTGCTCGTTCAACAATTGGCCAGTTTGAATAGCGATCTACTACCACCAAGTAATTGCAACCTTTGTAATGAAAGTAGTCGGCGCAAATACACTGAAAAGGATAGTCTGCGTTCATGAGTGGTGTAGGCGGTGCACTGGGGTTGGATGGCGCTGTACGGTTACAGTGCTGGCATGATGCCCTAAGTGCTGAGATGGCAGGTGTTATTCCTGGCCAGAATATGGATGAGTCTGCCCGAGAAGTCATCGCTGTGACTCCTTGATGGGCAGAATGAAGTGAAGCCAGAACGTCTTGTCTTGAGAGATGGTGGAATGATCACCCGGTCCTTGTACAGGACAACACCATCAATAGTGTGGGGGTTGTCACGAAATTGGAAATATTCGCGCAATGCCTCTGGAAACCCTGTTCGAGTATCTGGTAGGCCAGACTCGACAAGGTGTAATGAGAGTGTATATGTTGTCATCACTGGATGTAGCTAGCCGAACCCAACCTATCCCAGGTTACTGATCTGAGGTTTAGGGATTCTAGGGAATCTGCCGCTGAGGCAAGGTTTGAATCGTCAATGAGGGCATCAGAACTCAAGCGAAGTCCATTTAATATGGAGGAGCAGTGTATGACTGCTGTCAATTGTGCTTGTATCTGGGCCATGTCATCTGTCAGAGGTAGCATGTCGGGGTTGCCAGCAGGGTGACGTGATATGCTATCAGCGGCCAGATGTTTTGCACCTGGGATGTAAACCATGCGGAATTTGTACCTGAGTGTTTTCTCTTTCAGATTCCGCAGGCGTGAGTTGGAGATATCCTCAAGTGACCTATCTCCAAGCAGCTTGAGTAGGGGCTTGTGGTCTACTGCAACGACCAGATCAGTGCATCCCAAGACAAAGTATCTTGCCTTGTCAAGGGCGTCTGCGACAGCCAACGCCTCTCCCTCAATTGGGGCATAACGTGACTCGGCGGCATGTGTAAAGCGGCTGCCCACCAGTGTAACCCTCCAGCCATCTCTGCAACAACAAATGGTTCAGACCTTGGGCAGGAGCAGTGTTTCTGCAATAGCCAGAAGCCAATACCATCTTTGGACCAGTCTGTAGCAAGACACGTTGTCTTTTTAGGGTCAAAGATCTGAACCCCCATCTCAATTTCATGTGCAATGATGCGTTTCGACTCCTCAAATAGGGAGAGTCTAGCTCACTGGTCCATTGAAAAGGAGTGTTGGGTTTCAGTAGGCAACGGAAAGGCAGCATTTTCTCCGTCATACTGAATGCTACGCTACCTGATTATCAGGCCAAACCATGAGCGAACATCTGTGATGTTCATCGGGGTAGGAAATTCCAGTATGGCACGGAGGGTATTTCTGACAAGGGCGACAGAGTTGGGGGTTATCTCAAACCCAGCAAACTCAGCTGTGTCCGCGGCAAATACAAACTTCTCAGGGTTCAGGGTGATGCCATTGCGACCGCATAGGTCCAGCCATTCAACTGCCTGAAAGAAGCTTTCTTCGACCGTGTCAGACCATAGCAGGGTATCGTCAATACATTTTGTCTTATTGGGATGTCAGAAGTCAGTTCATCATACCGGCGGGTGTATCCGTCACCAGAGGCAATGTAGCCTTGTGGGGCTGTTTTGTAACGGTATCGTCCCCAAGGTGTGATGAACGTCGTGAGGTGTCTGTCCTCTTCACGAATAGGTACGCTGTGATATCCGTTCCAGGCATCAAATACAGTTTTCTTTTTGCCTTGGGGAACGGAGCGAGCTTGGTGAAAGGGGGAGGGTGTGTGATGTGTCTCACGCACTGCATGGACATTGAGTGCCTGGAAGTCCACAGTGCGTCGTGGCTCTCCATTTTTCTTGGCACAGATCACCATCCTATGGCACCATGTAACTGGTTCACCAACAGGGACGGGTTCAATGACACCCAGGCGTACATCCTGGTCTAAATCCAGCCTTTACCTTGTCTCTCCAATGGATAGGTACAGGGATGGGTGTGTGGCGAGCAACCGCTCAGCTTGGGCGTCAACCATTAATTTCATGGGGGGTGTGTCCATTAAAGGTAGTGGCTGGTGCTCACAGGTATTGAAAGTACTAGACTTGTAATGGTCTAGTAGGAAGGCTTTTATCCGAGGGATATTCTGCTCTATCCCCGGAAATGGCATGTCGGTTGGAGCGGGAGGGGGTTGTTGGCGTCTGGGACAGTCGCATACATTTGGTTGATCCTGTTGGGGTGGGTCACAACCTAGTGCTTGGGCTGGTTCAGACCCGATTGATGGGGAAGGTCCGGGAACAATACCCAAATCAGTACACGCCTCCCTACTGAGGAAGAGTTTGTCTGACGCATCGGTTACATATGTCATTTATTTGTCTAGTTTCAGCGGTTCTTGCCGCCAATGTTATCATGCGCGCTTATGTTTAAAAACAGTTGCACCGAGAATTTTGATGCCATGATTGGTGGCAGTGTGCATTTGCATGGTTACGGGTATGAGATCAGACTCTTTGAGGCCTAGACGATGTATGACCTTGAGACCGGCAAGACAACTTTGACAACCAGTATCTGCCATGGCGGGCAGGACCGCTGAAACTTTACGGCTCCTGGAGGTCCAAGTGAAAATCCAAGGGCCGTGTAGTCATCAGGTGAGACACTAGCGGTGACATCAACAAAAGGTAGAGATCTAGATTTCTGCTTGACCCAAGTGTCTGAGAGTTTGT
Organism: Conchocele bisecta; assembly: GCA_029237695.1. Classification (NCBI taxonomy): domain Eukaryota; kingdom Metazoa; phylum Mollusca; class Bivalvia; order Lucinida; family Thyasiridae; genus Conchocele; species Conchocele bisecta. Next base: position 19,853,559 of record CM055273.1, on the reverse strand, counting down.
CGTATATGTGATGATCAATGCATAATGAGCGGTCGAAGCCATGTTCACTGATCACACATGAGTTATCGAATGAATTGATCAACGTCTGAAGTAGAACATAGGAAATCAAAAGTAGCAAAGTTTGCAGACCATTTGTCTGTGTTCTTGGATTTTGAATTGCTGCTACTACGACAGACACTTTCAAAATGATGGCGTATGTTGCAACTAGTACAGAGGTGGCCGTATGCCGGCAGTCATTACGGCGAACGGCAGCAGATGCCGCTTTACCATGGCCTCGTTTTGCCACAGTAGCCACAAGTTTCTGCCTTAAAATTGTCTTTCTGATTGTTATTCTTGTTCTTCCTGTATGAACTGCTCACGACCCCGCGGTGTGGGTGTCCAGTAGTCTGGATGCTGATCGTTTGCGACCTCTTTCGCTTCTATAAACTGGAACAACTTCTTCAAGCGTCATGTTTTGATTTTTGTCGCCCAATAGATCCATCTGAATGTCCTGGTCTGCTATGCCTTTAGTCACCACATCACGCATGATTTGTTGTGTGTAGTTAACATTGGAATCACATCCTGGGCACTTAGTCACGTATTTGCATATGTCCGCTTGCCCGCGAATTCGCGCACCAAAACTTCTGATTGTCTCATCGCGATCCTGGTACATTTTATGTAGTACAACTCTAGCAACCATTGTACTTTCCTCACGCACGGCGAGGTTTGCGTATGGCAGCTAGCACATAAGCTTAGTCTTGTCTGCTAGGCTGCCCCCTTCTGCATAGGTAAGGTCTCTGCGGAGGTGTTCCTCACAGCATTCGAGTAGTTGTAATACCTTGTCACGGCCGTCAGTCTTAGTAGCACTCACATAATCACTCCACCGCGTTTGAAAGTAGGACCATTCTTCACTTGTGCCTGCAGCACGAACTGATGGTCTCTTGACTTTTTTCTATTGCTGCAGTGGGCTTTGGGCAGGTGTGACATGAGTCATGGAATGTGCCGTTATGAGTGCAGCGACAATTACTGCATCAAGGTCATCCGTCGTGTACCCGCACCCAGGGAGTGGACATGAGACTGCTGGCATTCTTCCGTGGTAGAGACGGTGATCATAAATAAGAACGTGGTCTATTTGGAACTTTATTGACACAATGATTCACGGTCTGAAAATACAGAAATAATGGAAGTCTTTAAGCATTGGTAAATAAAACAATACAATGGTAACATTCAAATAATACAATGCAGCCAGCTAAACTTGCAGGACATATAGCTGCAATAATATATTTACCTCTTAAAGACTTTGAAAGATTGATTAGTACAATGAGAATTGTCTGTTCACTCTGTTGTTGTTGTAGAGACCGGAAGCATGACTTAATGTGGTGGTTACACAAATCACACAAGTACACCCAAATACACCCAAATAGATCAGAATCCTACAGAATTGAACAGAGTTGTCCTGACTTTAATTTATTACTTATCCCGTCATGATACTCTTTCTTGGATGCCCTTATCATTAAAATGACGTCATTCCGAAGTTTACGAAATTTTAACCAGTGTGAGTTATTATTAGTTTGTTTTGCCTTATGATAGAGCCGTTTCCGTTTTCTAATCATCCTCTTTATGTTAGTTGTTATCCAAGGCAAATCGGACTGTCTAATGATTATATCTTTAGGGTTAGGGATAAATCTCGGCAAGTGTAATAATTGTATTAATAATATTATGTGCATATTCATCAATATTTTGCGATTTTAAGTCATCCCAGTTTATTCTGGAGATATCCCTGCGTAACATGTCATAATCACCGTTCTCATATTTCCATATTTTACGTTTAAATGGCTTGACCTTAGGCTTGGAGAATTTTAAAAGGCCGAAAATGGGACAATGAAACCGAGTCTCTTGCGGTAAAAATGGATCGCCTACTCCGCTCATAACTATACAGTTGTTATTGGATACGAATAGTAAGTCGATAATGGACTGCGAAGGTTCAGTGAAGTGTGCTATGGATGATATACACTGCGTTAAAGCAAATTGTGTACAAATAGATGTTACCTTTCTGTTCGATTGGGCGTTTAAGGTATTATAGTTAAAGTCGCCAACAATTATAATATCTCGGAAACAGGTATCAATGGCCATGTGAATTGAGTCCTCAATGCTATTGTTATATATAACGTTAGCGCTTGGGTGTCTATAAAAGACGCCAAATAAGAAATGCTTTTTGTTAGACACAATTTCAACCCAAATAGATTCAATATTAGCGAGTTCGAGATCGAGTCTACGTTTATGAAATAATGTGTTTCTAATATATATGACCACGCCGCCATGCCTATCAGCGTGACGATCCTTCCTTTCGGGAGATTTAAAGTTGTTAAGAAGGATATTGTCAGTATTGTTGTCATCACCAAGCCACGTCTCTGTGATAGCTATTATGTCAAAGTCCTTAAGCTCAGCCCTTAATAAATCTATTTTTAGGTACAAACTTTGAACGTTGCAGTGTACGAATGACAGATGGTGAGACAGATCTGATTGTGGAATTATGTTGGGACTCAACGAGAGTGCCGATGATTGAGAAGAAGTTGAACTGAATGAGTATTCAAATGAATTATCACTATCTATGGGACCTGGATTTGGATGAACATCACCAGAAAGAATAATAATTAGCCATATTGTCCATACTATGGTAAATAATACGGAGCCGCAATTATTAACAAATCGAGAGTTAAGTTCGATAACTAAAGTGGGTACAATATATTTACAATATTGTACAGGTTTAGACATGTGAGCCAAGTTGGCATTGATTCTAACAGACGAGAGTAAACTGTATGTAGATGTGGCATTCGAGATCAAGTATGAAAACAGAATAGCGTGGAGCGCTAGAGGGAATCTGCTTCGTACACGGTAGTTGCATCCGCCCCATACGGTCGAACGACGGGTGACTATGGTCACGTGACCGACGAAATCATAATGATAAACTGTGATTCGACCGTAATAAGCGGATGGCACCTACATGTGTATTGAATACCCAATGCAGACCCGAGACGGATCAGTGAGCGAAAAAGACCTCGAACTATCATACAGTGGCTGAAATAAATGCATAAAAATCACAAGAAAAACTGCATGTTGGTACTTATGACGAATACTGTCCGGACACTTTTCTGGAATAGACATACACAGAAGGAAATGTGGATATAAAACGAAAAAAAAGTAAGTTAATATAGTAAGGTCTACTGAATAGTGACGCTGCAATATAATGCGCCCGGCTGAATGGGGAAGCGAGTGATGAATGGGAACCTTGAGTGTATCCATACATTCTAGTGCAGAAATGGTGATCAGCGAATGTCTTGACCAAACTGCGCATGCGCTCAGGTCGATATATATCTTAGTTGGCATTAAACGTCTCAATGGTCCACTTATCAGGGCGAGTTGCACAAACCAAACGAATCGAGGTGCGCTTGTATATGGTAACTAATATAATTACTAATTATGGTAAAAGCAGCAAAATAGATTTCCAATCCACGGACAGTGTTCTAGGTCATAACTTATTTCCATACAATCGTGAATAGCTAAAACTGTAGTTCAATGGTATGCATACTGATCGATTGACATATGTAGGCCAGCGTAGACTCAGATACATGTAAGATAGTGTAAAGATGTGTCTGTACTGCTCAAAAAGACACCAGGTTCCCTATCAGCCGGACACTTACACAACCAGGTCGCATGCAGTTCTTAAATCTATAATCAGATTACAATACAATCAGAGTAAGTAGTAATAAAGCAAGTAAGTAAATAAATGTGCACCTTAGATGCCGCATTCAATATGATACATGCGTGATATAATATTATGATCATTACATGTACATGTATATACAATATAGAAGACCATGTAGTCGTTGTGACTCAATAAGAAATAATTTTAATCCTTTCACCCTACGTAACTGGAATGCATTTTGATATGTTAATTTTCCAACCAATTCAATCGTCACAGAATAATTTGCAGTCTAGTAAATTTATGAAAAGAGGTGTTTCTGTTCTGAAAATATGAAAATTACTCGCAAAAAGTGCAGATCCCGATGGGACTGCTCGTTACGTGCCGGCTCATCTGGCTCTATACTTTTTTTGCCAATACCACTTTACAGGCATGGGATGTTGAAAGGGTTAATATATGTTAATACTACTAAGTAAATGTCTCAAGAATATTAAGGAGTGTAGTGAATACTATTCAGTTACCGTGTGTACCTCAGCCCCACGGTTTAATAGCAGACGTTTGAATTGTGATTGAGGTTGTACTGTTGTACAAGATAAACATAACATACGTGCATAGTCACGTACCAGTCATATAGGGGTAAACCAGTAATTGAAATAAATCTACGTGAAATTATAACACAACTTGGCATCATTAGCTACGTATATGCGCGACCCGATACCAGAAACGCGTAATTGCATGTGTCTGGCATCGGGTCACACTTGATTGGTGAATGTATACTAAGGGGACAATGCCTGTTCACATATACTCAATGGCTATATCATGTATACAATGAAAATATCATGACGATAATCGAGTCGCAATGAGCCGCAAATCTAACGAAACCGGTCTAGCTGAATGCGACCAAATCTGACGAAACCGGTCTAGCTGATTGCGTCCAATGACATCGTTAGCTACGAATATGCGCGACCCGATACCAGAAACGCATTATTTCGTGTGTCTGGTATCGGGTCACACTTGATTCAATGTGTACTAAAGGGACAATGCCTGTACACATATACTCAATGGCTATATCATGTATACAATGAAATTATTTTGACGATAATCGAGTCGCAATGAGCCGCAAATCTGACGAAACAAAAACCGGTCTAGCTGATTGCGGCCAATGGAGGCACAAACTATGGTAGCTATCGGGTTAACATAACATATTTCATTCATCCAGCAAGTAAAGGGTTCATATCTGTATCTATGCTATGCCGGGTCTACACATGAATTACTGGCTTAACGATTGTGTTCATACTTTCCGGAACCCACTATACCGGATTTGGCCCTCATGTACATTTTTGGCTTTCTTGTATGTGAGAGTTGAGTCAGGCTATGCTCCATATATAAAAGTAAGATTAGCGCTAATCCTATTACTTTTAGGGGATGGGATAAATGATGCTGGTGTGGCGAGGGCCTGGCACCAGATCAGGTTGTTCTAATTTCAGGACTGAATGTATATTTTGATTGTAAATATTGAGTTCTGAAGTTGGGATTTACCCCCTCGGACAGGTGGATACGGGACACGACCCCGTTGACCCGTCTGCGTGTAGACTCCCTGAGGCTTGTACCTCTATGTCAGAAAAGCGGACGTTAAACCCTATTCACTCACTCACTCACTACACATGAATTATGCACCGGCTATGTCGAATTACTATGCACACTTACATGTAGAGGTATCTCTATACTAGTCAGTACATGATCTGTAAGGACGTGTGCCCAGCATAAAGGCTCATTAATTTAAATACATGGTGGATGGTATGATTGAGGTGAAGTAGGCAATATCCATGAAAGATACAATGTAACATACACGTATTATAAAGTAGTGTCATCCATTCCGCGAAACCGCACAAGACCCAAGTTGTTATCGCCTCCATATCCGTGTGTCATGTAATTAGGATAAACTATTAACTCCAAAAGAGAACCCGTATTTCTTACATATCAAGCAATATGGAGGCGATCACCAGGGTTCATGAGATTCGCCATTACAGCAATTGAATATGTATTGACAGTTCTCACACCAGAAAGCGAAAAACGAAAGTGTGTGAGAACTTGAACAATACAGTGTCTAATATTATAGTTTGTTCAAGTGACCTGACCGTTTGATCTTTGACCCGACTAATCAGGGGCGATAGTTATTTCCGACTGTCTGCTGTTCACAATAATATACGCTCCAGATAAGTAAAATACAATTATGTTTAACTTATAATACTAATCAGCAATCCACCTCGCATCTCTGCGATATACTGTCCAATTATAGCCGCATGTCGTAGTGGGTCATATCATGTTTGTGAAGGTGACTATAGAAATGGGGCCCATGGCATACGCGACAAGTGCAGACCCAGACCAACTTACGCATCCACGAAGTCTGATCAGAGCTTGTACTGTTCGCCATCCTTTCAGTTAGTCTCCTTCTTGCTTTATACAAACAGTGTGTATCCTATAATAAGGGAATATGATCACGCAAGGGTTCTCAGCTAGCATGTACAAACATGCCATAAGCCACATCTTCCCGGCCACTGCCACATCCATGATTGAAAACGAACCCTTAATATTATGAAGCTAGTTAAGACTCGTCATGTAATAGTCAATATTAGCTAATATGCAAGTTAGTTGATCTCCAGAATCGTCTCACAAAGGCGATTCTGAAGATCCTCTGACTCGCATGCGTGTACAATAATTGAAGAATCAAGTATCACAGCAATACAGTACTAGTATTGTAATATGTTTTATGCACAAGAGCAAGACCCCAGCCGGTTTATATATAACGCTTTATTATCATTATTTGTCTATGCCACTGTCACTTGAACTATAATAAACCTGCATGGCTTACCTGTAACTATACAGACGAGTGGTCAGTCGGGCATTTACCTTGACAAGCATGGCTATGCACGAGTAATCCGACAATTATTGTCGATCAAAATTGCCTAAGTAATGTGAATTCTGATCAGTCTGTTTACAGTTACGTATCATGAACTAATAATGAGTTTTTGTTAACACATATAACGCAGTGGAACCTGACCAATCATTTACCTTGACACACATGGCTATGCAAGAGTATTCCGACAATTATTGTCGATCAAAATTGCCTAAGTAATGTGAATTCTGATCAGTCTGTTTACAGTTACGTATCATGAACTAATAATGAGTTTTTATTAACATATATAACGCAGTAGAACCTGACCAATCATAAAACTAACATATGACCTACACTACAGGTCCTGTTGAGCTGGCTCGTATTGAGCCGTATCATCAGGATCCGCAGTGCTGTACGTTTTCGGATTTGTGATTGGTGAGATGGTGCCCAACGAGCGGTGGAGACCCAGATAAACCTGAGTATCTGCACTGTATGATCAGGGTCTGCACTGTTCTCCATTCAGTAAGTTAGTTTACAGTTACGTGTCATGAACGAATAACAAGTTTTGATTAACACATAGAACGCAACAGAACCTGACCAATCATAAAAATAACATATTACATGTCGCATGTCGTAGTCATATCATGTTGGTGTATGTGACTGTAAAAAAGGGGGCCTATGGAATACGCGACAAGTGCAAACCCAGACCAACCCATCCACGCAGTCTGATCAGAGCTCGCACTGTTCGCCATTCGTTCAGTTAGTTTCCATCTTGCTTTATACAACCAGTGGTATCATAAAGAGGGAATATGATAACGCTAATGGTTCTCATGTAGCATGTACAAAAATGCCATAAGCTTCATTTCCCCGGCCACAGCCACATTTATGATTGAAACGAAACCCTTCAGATTATGGGACTAGCTCAAATCCGTCATGTAATAGTCAATATCAGTTAGGTAATATGCACGTTAGTTGATTCCCAGAATCGTCTCACAGAGGCGACTCTGGAGAGCCTCTGATTTGATTTCGTGCACAATAATTGAAGAATCAAGTATTACATTACAGTATTGTATTGATTTTCATGCACACGCGCAAGACCCTATGCATCTATTTATAGAGATCCGGTCCTATATTTTATTGTATCGTTTATTTATTACTGAATAGTACACAACTAAAGACTGAGAACAGGGTAAACCCAGACTAGAATGGTTTGTGTCTACACTGTTTGCAATAAACGTATAGTAATAAGAGTGAAAATATGAATCTGGCAAACAATGCAGGCCCGAATCATATCTTGCAGATACACAGAATGACCTGGATCGACACTAGTCGAAAACACTATAATGGCTCATTTATGCAACAGAGCATGCGACGTTAGTCCTTTTTACAAGCAATACTGCCCGAAAATATACAATTAGTATCGGATATCTATAGGTAAAGTCAAAGGGAAATAAACAGCTACGATCCCCTACTGCTGTCAATCGAAATTGCCTATGACTGTGCCAATAATGTGAATCATGATCAGTCTGTTTACAGTTAGGTGTCATGTTTTGATTAGCATATGTAACGCAATAGGACCTGGTCAATCATAAGAATAACATATGAACTACACTTCAGGTCATGTTGAGCTTGCTCGTATTGAGCCGTATCACCAAGATCCGCAGTGCTGTAAGTTTTCGGATTTGTGGTTGAGCGATGAGCGATGGGGACCCAGATAAACCTGCGCATCTGCACAGTCTGATCAGGGTCTGCACCGTTCGCCATTTAGTCAGTCAATCACTCATTTACTTCTAATAGCCCGTGTATCGTAATATGACTACTGGAATGGGCGAACATCATTGGCTAGGCTGGCCAGATATGTCATAATAGCATGTTACGGTATGTGTCATATGTTTATACAAGCATACTGTGAAACTCGGATCATCCTTTGCATGAGTGACTATGGTCAGTGGGCAGTCAGCTGGCAGCTGCAGGTAGCAGGTTTTGTCAGGACATATGACTGTCAACAGCTTGTGTGAGATAAAGATACATTGTGTATTTACACTGGTGTTTACACTGGTGTTTACAGTCTACTGGTTTACTGCTGGTTTCTAGTGGGTTTAAGTGGTGTGCCATTACGAATGCAGTCTATATCTTCCATAGAGCGGATATGGACTTTCGCGCCAACTGCACTCGAGGGGAAACTACAAAATACCTTCCCACCTGCTATCCATGTCCGTTCAAGTTTTTTTTCCCTGACAAATGTGCGCGCGTAGTAGTGGAGGGACTGTCTGAAACGAGTCAAATCCTCATTGACATATACATTTCCGAGTGATTTCCTGGCCGCAAGTACTCGTTGTCGGGCTTTGGAGTTAGAGAATTTCACGATGACAGATCGTGTGAAACCCGGTCTCGGTCTGCCCAGCCTATGGGCCACATCAATATCCTCCGGTTTGATCTCGATGTTGTGGGTATCGGATAGCGATAACAGCTTCGCTTCCACGTTCTCATTCGGGAGACCCTCATCACCTATTACCCCGTTAATCCGAAGGCACGATCTCCGACTGTATTGCTCTTGCTCGTCTATGGCGAGTTTGTTTGAGCTCACTGACCTCAGACCTTAACTTTTCGTTATGATCAATTTCCACCACCAGGCGTTTTTTGGTCTCAATAAGTTCATCTTTTAGCGGCTTTGTAATCTCTAGAATAAGAGCTGCCAAATCGTCTTTGAGGTGTGTACGGACTCGCTGAATCACTTCGTCGCGATCGGCTGTAACAATGGAACGAAATCTCTGAGCGATATCTTCGCGATCGTCGTCGGTCAGGGTGTATTTAGGTCCACTTGTCTTGAACGCGGTGATCGGCGGCTGATGGCGACCGGTAGTCTCCATAATTTCACTTGTTTGGGCGCTATCTGTGTATACAGTCGCAGACAAATACTCGATGTCAGTATCGACGTCACAGTCTGGTAGTAGCTTTGATTTTTTCTTCCTATTTAAGTCTGTATGTGAAGGAGAAGTCGTGGCGCTTTTTTTACGCTTTTTTTTTAGATTTGCTTATCGATTGTTGTGACATATCATACAGTATATAATAGCCAGAGGCAATGTCACATCACAATATTCACCGCACAACCTGTACGTAGATCGACAATATGAGATATGTTTCCCACGTTCAATATCGGTTCACAACTCGTTTTACCTTTGTTCACAAACATGAGCAGTGGTAACAGTGACGTCACATTTCAACTGGAAATCAAAGTCTTACTTCAAATATCCATTTAATCCAATTTTATATTCATATATATTCCAAATTTTATTCACTTATACACTTATCCATAATTTATCCATGATTTCACAACACAGTATGTCCGGATTCTGTTGTTATTATTTCATTTTTATTTACCAAATTGGCGGTAGAAAAAACGCGTCAGCCATCTTTAATTACCGGAAGTCACCCCCTCACTCTTATAATAGATACTTTCAATTCAATTGGAGGAGACTGTCAGATTGTAAGTAAAAAAAACAACAACACAATTGTGTCACCGGTAGGTGTGATTTCACTGGCTGTAGCTGCACTGACAGTTTCCTGCCGAAGATTTAGGAGCTCCTGTGCTGAGCATACGATAGAATTGTCATATTTTCTAATAAATCTTTACTTATAGAGATCAGACATTCATGAATGAATTAAGTCACTTAAACATGATTGAAATAGTCAGCATAGTTAGTTTCAGATCAATATTTTATGATCTCACAGCCTATTTTGCTTTTAAAGGTTCATGTTTTCGTCATATCTGTTGAGCGATAAACATAAGACAGTCATTATTATAATATCAAAGCATATATTATATGGTCATAAATGGTGTTGTAAACATAAGAATGCAATGTTACGAATTATGTTAGTAGTTTGGCGCGGAAGTCTAAAATTACTAGACTATGTATGTGCCAGTGGCTTTATCATGGTCTTACAAAGCAGCTAATTCAGTGTCATAGAATTGGTGACTGATGGCGTCATAAAAAACCATTGTTAATTCAAACATGACACATGTTGCACATGATGTGGACCACATGCATGGGTATTACCAGATACATACTCCCTTACTTTCTAAAATCTATTATGTTTCATAATCAGTGAAGTTGACTATGTCTTTCTGAAACTGTGTTTTCATATAATTTACTGTTTACATTGTTTTATTAGACACTTTATACTAATCTATAATTTCTAGTGACAGAAATCATGGAAATATATATTCAATAAACAATAATGTAAATTCCAACATTCAAGGCTAAACATGATTATGTGGAATATCCATGTGTAATTTTAATACGAGTTAAAAGAGAGAAAGCCAAATAATTTCTGACGTAACTCGAGTTAAAATTGTATTTTTCCAAAACTAATCCGCAATTTTTAAGCTTGGGTAATGCATGAATTTTTATAAATTGCTATGATTATGGTTAAAAGCACTAGGTATCAGATATGCACAGAAAACAGATCCGTAAACAATTATTATCAAATGATATGGTGTGATTGGTAAACGTTATGTGCAGAACATCACACGAAAAACAACACAAATTATTGAGTATCTGAAACATCATCCGAGACACAGTACCTTTAATAAGTGTACATATTATTACTGATGATGGGTGTCTGTTAACCTCAAGAATGGCTCAATATAATTAAAATAGTTTGTCAGTAGTTTCAAGTTGAAATAAAAAAATACTTTTGATTTCAATAAACTGTTTCAAGATAAACGGCCCATTATCAATTATTGTTTACCATATACGTATGATAATTACAGATGTAAATGTAGGTCAAGGTCATGACACTAATGATAATGTAATTATGTAAAGTGTATATCTGCAAGTGCATAAATAAGCAGTACTAGTTGCATCTGTGCATGTACTGTTATTAGTGAAAAACATTAAATTCAGATATGTACATGACACATGCTTTTAAGTTTATGAGCTAAAAATTCTGACCACTGAAGGTCAAGGTCATGACCTTGATGATAATAACATGTTATGCTCAGAAAAGAAAATACATCAAGGATATTTTCATTCATTGCATGTAAATTGCTGAAGCTGAAATAAAAATATCAAGTTTTACAACATATGTTTAAAAATTGATTCCGAGTTACAACCGTATTGTGCTGAACTATTTCAAAAAAATTTTCATAAGGTTATTTATTTTTCATGTCTGTTATTACAAAATATAAGTGAAAATGGTACAAAACTGAGTGTAATTGTTAGATTTAGAAATATGTTTGGCTCTCCTGAACATTTTACAAAAAGTGAGTTACGACCGTGTTGCGCTGAACCTTAGGTATGGTGTGCAAAATACACTGTAGTCAACGGTAAAACTTGCTGAATAAGCTTTCCATTTCACGCACTAAAGTATTGCAATAATCCACAGTGCGTTGACGTTCATACGTCGCTATATTGTAGTTGAAAGACAAGGCAACAATATGAGATGAAAATAGTATCATAAACCCACCTAATAAAGTTTGTAACATCATCTTTCAGATATAGTTATGGCCCTTGATATAGTGTGCAAGTGGGGGCAGCTGGGGCTCGTTTCATTAAACTTCGTACGACTAAAACGTTTCGTAAGTGCAAATTTAGGATCGTCTGGAAATTTCAATTGATGGATTTACATTTATTGAGCATAGGCTGCATATGCAGCCTATGCTCAATAAATGTAAATCCAACAATTATTTACAAGAAAACAGTGTTAATGTGAAATTTACAGACTATCATAATTTTGCAATTACGAACATCTTAGTCGTACGAAGTTTAGTGAAACGGGCCCCGGGTCCCTGATGCCCCGGAAAATTGCAAGTTGTATACATTTGACGATGACATATACCCTATCCGCTTCAGAAAAACTTCGAGAAAAACTTACATAATTGTAAGTTTTCTCGAAATATTACAGAAACGGATACTACAGCTATAATGACGTTGGCCCGACCAAAGCTAGAAGCCTTGTTTATATTTATACCGATAAAAGCCGAAACACGCCGAATGCCTGTGATTAACAGGCATCTACAAGCCTTGTTGTTAATTTATAGTTATACCGATGAAAGCCGGAACACGCCGAATGGCTGTGATTAACAGGCATTCGGCGTGTTTCGGCTTTCATCGGTATAACTATATATGAACAACAAGGCTTCTAGTTTTGGTCGGACACGACCTCGCATCATAACAAATTCCGCGATTTTATTAAGGCTAATGTAAATATTTTGGCGGAAAGTGCACATGTTCATTTGAGAATTATTGTTATCTTGCTGAAATAGCATAGTTAGAACATACTTATGCAAAGAATATCGAATTACAGCTGGTGTTTCTAGGCCAGACACGACCTCGTATCATAACAAATGTGTGTTTAAGGCTCATTCGTCAGAATACATAGAAAATTACAAGTTTAAACATGTTATTCTGTTAAAATACGAGCTTGTGTCCGACCAGAAGCTTTACTAGAAATAACGCAGCAAATGGCATCTTAAGGGAAGTAATTATTGTAATGTATTCACTATTACCAGCGCCGTTCCGCTTTATAAGCAGTACCGACTTAACACGCCTAGTGCCGGTGGTTGTAATCCGGGTATCTGCGTGTTCTCCGTCGCACAAGTATTGCTCCAAACGTTCCGGAGATAATTTGGGGAAATGTTGATATCAGCAGGGAAAAATAGCAGGTACGCGTCACGTGCTTTTCCCGCCGTGAAACCTTCGAGCGTCTCACGACAATGACTCAATGACACCATTTAACAGCAGACGACATTGTAACGTAATTTTCTTTTTTCTAATTTGCTTTTATAGTTTCCAGACGACACACACATCGTCTGCTAGGTTAAATGTAAGTAAGAATGGGAACTGGTTGCACGGCCTTCTACACCCTCCCGGTTTGACTGCGTATGATCAGACACTTTGAAGTATCCGATCTTAGATACCACCAGTAACCGTCAGTAACCAGTAACCATCCCTTTAGTAGTACGGGAAATACGCAGTAGAATAACCGCCAATCTTTGTTGGCTACTGAATATATTTTACGAGACAGCCAGATAGATATAATTCGTTCTTGTGATCACCATGCACCATGTCTGGAACAAAGTAATAGTTTTGCAATCATGCTTTATTGGAACGCAATCGATCGTATAGTGGAGTTAGCTTACATATGAGGGACCCGTTTCACTAAACTTCGTACGATAAAATTGTTCGTACCGTTGTACATTATAGTTTTTACACTTACGAATTTCTTAGTCGTACGAAGAAGTTTAGTGAAACGGGGCCGGAGTCCTGGGCCCGGACTACCAAACGGCGCCCCAACCGTCACAAAATGATTTGCAGACTAGAATTTATGAACAGGAGGTGTTTTTGTTCTCGAAAATATGAAAAATACTTGCAAACAGTGCAGATCCTGATGAGACGACTCGCTACGAGCCGGCTCATCAGGATCTGTACTAGTTTCCTAAACCGCGTAATGGGCTTTCTGGTTCAACGGGAATACATCCCAGGTTGCAATATAGGGAGAAATATCTGTTTTCATCCATTCTTTATATGACATTTTAGGTCCAAAATGACAACACATTAATTTACCATTACCGGAGGTGTTAATTGGCGTTGTTACACTTTCTTTTCTCATCTGGATCTACAATGTTTGCCAATACCTGGTGTTGAAACTTGTCCCCGTCGAGGACCGTCATATGTTAAATGTACTTTACATAGGGGACGGAACCGGAACATTATTGGGGGACAGTCTTGAAGGCCCAAAGGGCCCAATGTTGCTAGGGGAGTCCGAGGGAATGCCCCCCACTCCCACCCCACCCTGAACTTTTTGAAATATAAGAGGCGTCAAACGCCATTTCTTGCATTCTCAACAAGTTTGAGGATGAGAATATGTGCTTTATAATATAAGTTACAAACTTATTGAGGGGGGCGAGGCCTCCCCAACAAACTGATTATTTGGGGGGCACCCCCGGCCCCTACTTCCGCCGCCCCTGCTTTATGGTATTATGTCATAGATAGATACATTTGGCTTCAATGATAATTACTTCAAAAGAGTAATGTGATATATGAATATAACATATGTGAATAGTGTCGTGTTACTGTATACTATATCGAGCATTAAGCCATCTTCGTATGTACAAGCCATTGTACAGTTTCACTACTTCGTGAGTTTGACACATACAGCAAATAATATGACAGTAAACCAAATAAAACTTGGTGCAATACATCATATATATATATATATATAGCATAATATTTTTAGCACGCCGTTGTCATATATATATATGACAACGGCGTGCTATAAATATTATGCTAGCAAACTATGCAAAAGGCGAGATATCTGAGCATTTCTCCCATCAATTTCCAAATAAATGTTGATGTGTAAACTTTTCAATCTGATGCACAGCTTATTGATAGTGTACACGTTGCCCATAGGCAAAGCCATATTTACTCGCATAGTAAACACAAGGGACAATACACTCATGTAACTGTTTACATGTCACTCGCTTTGATAGCTAATAACAGAGTACAGTAGTGGGTAATGGTATTTGTTGTGTGGTTGGCCTCATATAAGTGATGCACTGTGCGATTTTCTGTGTATGAGACTATTTACAATGGTGGTTCATGTTGTTAAAAACACAGGAACAAGCCTGTCCAGAAAACTGACATATTTTACAGCTTGGTTTAATATAATTGATAGTCGTCCATTGTCCTGGTTTTTCTACATGTGATTAGCTACATTTTATCAGGTAACCTGCCCTGTATTGACCGAATACGTACTGACTGATAACATAGTGTTGTATCAGGCATTGACCTGATATCAACATCCGGGTTACAATGAAGTGAAAACTGACGTTCCATTGATAGGATGACGTCACGTGACGTTACCGAATGACGTCAGTGTAATGACGCAACGTAAACAAGTCCGCGTTCTGTCCATATAATACGACGTCATCTAATGTCCTTTTCGGGCATAAAACGCTACCTGATAAATAGAATACCAGGCTAGTGTATTTTGATATCAAGTTTATCAGGCTCGGCTCGGAAACGGTAGGAATTCCTCGGCAAGCCTCGGAATTCCTACGCGTTTCGTAGCCTTGCCTGATAAACTTGATATCAAAAGACACTAGCCTGGTATTCTCTATATATATAAGAAGAGGTGAAACTCGCTGATGACTTGAACACACAAAGATGGCCGAGTTGGCCACTCATGTGCCGTATAGGATACAGTAACGAGGCAGCGTTCACATATATGTTATACATATATTCCATCACATTTACGAAGCAATTATCTTTGAATCAAAGGAAGATCAGGTATAGAACGGGTCCTTAAATGTAAATATATTCATGTAGAAATTATTTTGATAAAATTCATTCTACTGAATCTTTGGTACAATAATTCCAGCACAAACATATTTACACAATTCCCTAACATTTGATTGGTCCGTAGCAAGTCTGTGCCCAAAATTTATATCCCAGTAAACTCCCATGCCGAACTACTTTCCGTAACCGTCAGGCGCAGTTAAAATAATTCTTAAGAAAACGGAAAATAAACACATTTTCTTGATGAATTTATTTCAAATGCTGGAATTATAAGGAATGAATTACATTTTTATGGAATTTATCGGGGATATAAACTTGGAAAAGTCGCGGGAATACTGGACGAGGCCTTCCGGCCTTCGTCCAGTATTCCCGCGACTTTTCCAAGTTTATACCCCGATAAATTCCACAACAATGCCATTCATTCCTATAATAAAAGCGGATTTAATTTGCGACATAATAACGTGGGCAATAATAACGTGCACTCTTACACTCGCATACTGTAAACCGAGGGCACGTTTGAAAACACAACGTGCTGGATAATGGAAACAAAAACAAAATGAGCCGTTTACCAGAGTATTTTACCTTGACCCTGGGCTTAGCAGAGGTAGAGGACCGTTGGAGCAATGCGTATGTGACAAAGTATGTGACCTTGACCCTGTGCTTAGAAGGGACGGCACGGACGTGTATTTGCCACAGCGCAGTAGATGACCCTTGGAGCAATGCGCGTGTGAAATATGAAGCAAATCCAAGCTAGGAAACAGAAAATATAGGCCATTATAATTGTTGAAGACAGACGGACGGACGGACGGACGGACGGACGGACGCCTACGACGCCGTGGGTATGCCATAAGTACTTCTTCCTTCGGAAGGCGCGCTAAAAAGACGATAGTTCCGAGTACGTAACTCTAATTACATTACAATATTTACATTGCATATATACCCCAGTATATTACATTAGCCCCACGTGACGACGCGCGGCGTAGTTGATTTATTAAAGTTCGTTTGGCGTCCATAGCTTCCACGAGGTTGTCAATAACTGCACGCTATTGACCGGCAACATCGCTGTTCCAGGAATTGCGACACATTGACGTAAAACAATATTATTGATAATTTTAAGCCATATTTGGTTATTTACATTTTTGAAACTGTCAGAAAATGCAGTGTAAATAGTAATAAAACCATAGTCTGTTGCTTTTACTGGGGTGTACAATACATTTGGTCTGTTTAAAGTTTGCGAGGAGTCCTTGGACTCCACGCACTTTAAACGAACCAAATTAGTGTGGGTTCATAGCTGAAAAATTGATCATTTCCGGATACAAGCATGACATTTGGTGGAGTTGTAGAGAACAACAAACTTTATTTCTTTAGATGGGGAGCCATCGCAGATTTTACCGAGGTTGGCTAAAAATCCAAGATGGCCGCCAAAAATTTACATTTTTCACCATATCTCAGTATTTGCCCATGTAAACCACATTTAATAACTTTTATAAATATGGAATATAGTGTATGGACGCAGAAATGTACTATAATCATCTAACAAAGCTAGTTTGGTAATTGCCTCATTTGCATAAAACCAAGATGGCCGCCAAATATCAGTATTTTTAATTTGTTATCTGTTTTTGTCATCAAATAATAATTCAAATGATTTAAAAATCCAGAATTGAGTGTGGAGACACAAGAAGGTACTTGCACAACTTCAGCTATCAAATTGGATTAATCGTTAATTTACATAAATCCCAAAAGGCCGCCAAATAGCAAGTGTTTTGATCTGTATATACCAGTATTTGCCTATAGATGATGCAATTATGTATTTTAATAAATACCTAATGTAGTATTTGGACACAATCATGCATTCAGATAATTTTAATCACCAAACAAATAATTTTATTGTTTTGGTAAATCCAAGATGGCCGCCAAATACCACTATCCAACTGTATATTATAATTTTCTCACATAGGATACATCATATCAGCTGAAATTATCCAATTAGTTCTCGCTCCAATTTAAAGAACATATATAAGTCTCATCTTGGACACCCAAGTACAAGTAGTTAATGGTCTAAGCTGTTCACAAAGGACAGTAAGCATGTTTTACATGTACCTGTGCAGACAAAACTTTAAAACTTTGCATTTAACGTCATGTTCAGACTGCATGAATATATTATGCAACCAGTCTACCTCCCTTGACAATTCACCAGTAACCATTGGAAATACTTCTAGGGTAAGGTAAGCACAACAGAGCAGTCTCATTCTGCCGAATCACAGTTTCCTCCACATACACATAACGCAGTGCATTTAAGCCCGCCTTTGTGCACTTGCAGTGTCCTCTGCAGCCCTTCTTGCATGAGCAGTAAATCAGTTCATAGCATGATGCTGTTGCATCCGTTAGTGTGGTCCATAGAGACTTCCAGCCTGTTGAACTCTTCTTCCAACCCCAGTTGCCCGGATCGGGAAGTTCTGGCATGGCTGTACAAGCCACGTGTTTTAACGGAATACCACTGTCTCGTAATATACCGGACACCACTAGACTGAGAGTGACGCATTGCGATGTCTGGCCAGTGTAGCTCCAGATTTCCACCTTACAAAACCAGGCTTTATGAAGATGTTTTGTTGAATCAAGTCTCGTGTACAGTAATAAATATGTAAATCTGGGGCTACACCGACCAAAACAAAACTATTTCAGTCAAGTGACAAGTAAAATGGATACATTGTTTTGTGTCATCAGATTAAAAAGGAAACCAGTGGGTAATTTGTGTGTGTGTGCTAGATACAGCATATGACCAGCCTGCGCATATGTTTTTTTTTGTAAATGTCCGCACCGAGAAAAACATACAACACAACATAGTAGTTATATACGCTTGAATATAATGGTATAATTACTTTGATATCAAACAAGTGATCAAACTTGCCCCACGGGTGTTTTTTTTATCAGCGGATGACACACTTACGTATGTAGTCTCAAAAGCTGTACCCAACGTATCTGTCTTACAAGTTCGCTTTTATTTCGTTTTCGACAAAAGCGACTTTTACATATAAATGCAGTTTTTCTTCTTCAAATATTGCACATGTGAATATATAATGTATATATATACGTATATGGGCCACCGGCTGTAGGAGTAGACCGCGCAGTAATTACGATACATATAACTGTTATAGCGAACAGCATATGTTACGATCATGATGCGTGAGGGAATTGGGGTTGAGGGGTGGAGGGGGGGGGGGTGGCGAGGGGAGGGGGGTAGAGGGGCGGCTCCTTAACTGTCAGCCGGGGACCCATACGTATATGTATTTAAATGTCTGTATGAGTATGTGTATACGTATACTAAAGAACACCAATAATACTAGTACAGAACGCATGTGTAGATTCGAACAGATATGGTACGGTAATGTCACAATACGAGTTTCATTATATATACATGGCCTTTTGATATCGAATGACACCATAATAATGTAGTGTTGAATAGTCGGCTCGATCACCGATCACACTGAATCCCCGTGCTGGCTGATCTATGTTCAAGCTGACTGTGCCACACGACAGAAAAGGTCATGCTTATGAATCAACATAGAAGAAATAGCGGCTTTGTTTTATCGCAATGATGCAGTTGAAGCTATAACATGGACTCTCGGATCGAACTCGGTCCACACTGCACACTCGTGCAGTCTGGTCTAGGTTCAATCTGCTTGTCAATGCGAGTTAACCCTTGCAGTGAGGGAACGGAAATTGTCGTCTGATTTTTCGCTCATTTCTTATCACATTTTTCTTATTAAGAGCATGTTTTGACAGCAGATGAGAATTGTCTCCAATAGAGACGATTCTCGTCTGTTACCAAAAGTTGTTTTTTTAGTTACGAGTTATTGATAATTAGAAAAAAAAGAACAAATGACAAACTGAAATCGTGCACTACATAACTAGTGGCACAGCGATGAATATTATGATGCACACATTTGTATACTCGTACAATTTAATCTGGGTACGTATTTCTAGTCAGCCATGTGTTGTCCCGTAAATGTTAACAGACTCATGTAGATGATGTATATTCTGGTCAAACAGTTCTGGACGATAGTTACACTGCATGTCTGTGCAGTCTGATCGGCAACCACACAGTCTGTTAGTTACTTGTCTATCCACACAATATATAAATGTAATCAATTAAACATGTAAACAGTTGAATGTGCACCTATTACGCAAAACCAGGTTATGCCTCAAACATGCAGTCTGATCAGGATCTTCACTTTAGACTAATTTCAATACACCAGGTACTGATAGCAGAAAACTCTAAAAATAGCACAGGCTGCAATTATCATACAAATATGGTACAGACAATCAGTGTAATATGTTCCCGACATTACCATATGTGTAGTCCGACTTGTGTCGCAACCGTTACCAACCACAATATTGTTTATCTGTATAGTTCACCTACTATGTATATAGTCAGGGTGAAATCACACCACGTTGTACATGTATGCATTCCTGTGATAGTTCTCCGCTGCCTGTTCGTTTTTCTTCCAATTTGAAGGTTATCACATAATGACATAAAGACTACCAAGTGGATCTGTTATATATATATATAATATCATTTAAATAAGTATGGAAAAGACAGCCAGAGTGGAATTCGACCATACTGTAAATAAGTGCAGTCGGGTCGTGGACCACGCTGTCTGCATGACTTCTAGCTTATATAAAAATACCGCAAATATTATGACAATTATGATATAACTACACAATATCCAATCCGAAGGATAGCATGCCCCAATATCATTTTTCCCCCAAGCAAAATATATTTACCCACGACCTATACCCCTCCCCATATATATCACTATGGTGTTAAAATATATATGAATGTTGTTTGTAGAGAAAAGGCACGGCCTTCATACGAGCCAACTATTCCACGTGTATGTAAACATCTAGCTCCGAAATACGACTACAAACTGTATATAACCACGTATGGATATTAAATTCTGTAGTTTTAATGTTAACGGGCTTGGAAACAAATCAAAACGGGAACGAATCTTTTCTTGGCTCAAACATAACAATGTTTCAATATGCTTTTTAAACATAACAATTTTTCAATATGCTTTTTACAAGAACTTCATTGTACAGATGAATGCTTTGATACATGGAAAAACGAATGGGGTCACGACATATTTCTTTCAGGAAACAGCTCAAATAGCAAAGGTATCGGTATATTACTAAATTTGAATTGCTCGTATGAAATTTTAGAACATAAAGATCTAATTTCAGGACGATTACAACGACTAAAATTAAAGGTATTTGATTCAAATATAGTATTAACTAATATATATGGACCAAATACAGAAGATCTAAACTTCTTCACAACAGTAGAACAATCGATTTTGGAAAATGACAGTGAAACTGTAATTTTAGGTGGAGATTTCAATACTGTCATTGATTTTAATATTGATAAATTCAATGGTAGAACTGATACACATAAAAGAAGTTCAAACAAGTTAAATGACATTATACTCGAAAACGATTTGCATGACATATACAGACTTCGACATCCAAATACAAAACGCTTTACTTGGCATTCAAATCATAGGCCACCTATATTCTGTAGATTAGATTATTTTCTAATATCAGCCAGTTTATTAAATGCAGCAACGAAAAGTGATATAGTACCAGGTTATTTATCAGACCATTCAGTAGTAACACTAAACTTGAATCTATCGGACACAGTACGAGGACCAGGTTACTTTAAACTGAACACTAACATATTATTACAAACGGAATACAAAGAGACTGTTAAAAATTCAATCCAGGAAAACAGTAGAAAATAATATAGGCTGTAATCCGAATACAATGTGGGAACTGATAAAAGGCACTGTTAGAAATGTATCTATAAAGTATTCAAGTAAAGCAAAGAAACTGGAAAGATAAAAAGAAAAAGAAATAGAACAAAAAATTTGGCAACTAGAAAAAGATTTAATAAACAACATACATGATCAAACTATATTAGATGAACTTAATATCGAACGAAATAAACTTAGCGAAATAATTAATGAAAAAACAAAAGGCAATATTTTAAGATCGAAAGCTGAATGGGTGGAAGGTACTGAAAAGAATACAAAATATTTTTCTTAGACTTAGAAAAAAAAGATCAGAAGAAAAATCAATTAAGCAAATAAACATAAATTGCAATCTAGAAAACAACCAAAGGGATATTCTTGATCATGCAAAACATTATTATGCACACATCTATAGTAGAAATAATAATATAGAAACAGAAAATAACCACTTTTTCGACGAAAACGATAAAAAACTAAATGATGATGAAAAACAGACATGTGAAGGTATAATAAATGAAAATGAATGCCAATCGGCAATAAGAGATATGAAGAATATGAAAAGTCCAGGATCAGATGGAATTACAGCTGAGTTTTATAAATTATATTGGAACGATATCAAGGAACATTATATCAAATTGATTAACTATTCATATCAAAACGGATCTTTAACAGAGTTACAAAAACAAGGAATTATTACACTATTACCGAAAAAAGATAAAGATACACTTTCACTGGACAATTGGAGACCGATATCACTTTTGAATGTAGATTATAAAATTGCAACCAAAGTAGTGAGCAATAGAATTAAAAAAGTACTTGATTCCATAATTAATGTTAATCAAACTGGATTCATAAAGGGCCGTTACATAGGAGAAAATGTCCGTACACTAATGGAAATAATAGAAGAAACCAATGATACCAATATACCTGGTCTAGTTTTCTTTGCTGATTTTCAAAAAGCCTTTGACAGCTTAGATCATAAATTCATAATCACGTGCTTATAAAAATTAAACTTTGGAGAATCTCTCATACAATGGATAGAACTATTTCATAAAGACGCAAAAAGTTGTATTTCAAATAATGGATATCTATCAGATTTTTTTAATGTGAAGAAAGGTGTAAGACAAGGCTGTCCATTGTCAGCTTATATTTTCATTATATGCATAGAAATATTATCAAGACAAATAAATAACAACGACAACATAAAAGGTCTAATACTAGGTGGAAATGAAATAAAACAAACCCTGTTTGCTGACGATGCAAGTTTTACTCTAGATGGTTCAGAACGTTCATTTAATGAACTTATAAAAACGTTAGATACTTTTGCGAAAATATCTGGTCTCAAATTAAATAAATCAAAATGTACGGCCTTAAGGATAGGAAGGTTAAAAAACGACCCAAGCAAATGGTTTAACAGTAATACATACACTTGGTCAAATGAACGTGCCTCAACATTAGGAATAATATTCACAAACAACAAAACTAAAATTCATGAATTAAATTTATCCCCTAAAATTAAGTCATTCCAACATTGTCTAAATAATTGGCAAAAACGGAACTTAACATTAATTGGCAAAATAACTGTGTTGAAGACTTTTGCGTTACCTAAACTAATATATCCATTAACTGTGCTCGAAAATCCGGAAAAGACCGGACAATCGAACAAATTAAATTATATAATGTACACATTTCTTTGGGATGGAAAACCGGATAAAATATCACGAAATACTATAATTCAAAAGTATGAAAACTACGGTCTCAAAATGGTAAATATTCATGCACTCATAAATTCCATAAAATGTTCATGGATCAAACGGCTAAAAGGTACACAAAACCACTTCAAAAACGCATACAATAAAGAACTAAATAAATATGGAGGAGATATATTGTTTAAAAGTAATCTTGATCATAACGATGCCAAGAAAATAATTAAAAAATATACATTCTTGAAACAAATATTAATTTCATGGTGTAAAATAAACTATAACAATAAAAATACTAATATATCGCACGAAATTATATGGCATAACAGCAATATCAAAAACGAAAGCAAAAATACATTTTTCTACACAGAATGGCATAATAAAGGTATTATGTATGTGAAGCATATATATGACTATAGGATAAAAGAATTCTATAACTTTGATACTCTAAAAGAAACATACAACATAAACAATGGAGACTTCTTAAAATATTATATCCTGCTAGGCAATATTAAAGCAGAATGGAAACAGACAATGATATTAGAACAAATAGATAATGACATTCCAAAGTATTTAATATCTACTATATTATCGTCAAATCATGTGAATACAATATTATACAACAAGGAAATTGACAATATGAGGTTACCACAACAAAAACATATACTGAAATGGGAAAAAGAATTAAACAATCAAAACATCGAATGGAATTATATTTTCTCATTGCCATACAAAAATACAATAAGTACAAAACTTAGAGCTTTTCAATACAAATATCTAATGCGAATAATTCCGAATAACTCATTTCTGTTCAAATGCAAAATAAAGCCATCAAATCTATGTGATTTTTGTCACATGGCCGTAGATTCAAACAAACACATGTTTTGGGAATGTACTAACATACAACCTTTTTGGTCAGACGTAAACGAACTATTACATACAAGTAGATTAGACTTCACTATGCACTTAACTTATGAATGTATATCATTCTGTAACGCAAAAGTTCCATGTAAAAATAAAACAATACTTATTAGCTTTATCATTCTACTTGCAAAATATTTCATTTTTAAATGCAAGTATGAGTCAACACATCCGACAATAGAACACTTTAATGCTTATCTTAAACAGACTATTAACATCGAAAAAACAATTGCCAGTATGAAAGACAAACTGGACAAGTTTCCCTCGAAATGGAATGACTTTATACAGTAAAACAGAAATTAAAATAAATCGACCACTCCTATAAACCCATCCTTAGGTTAAAGTATTCCCCACCCCCCATTTTCCATAACACCTTTGTTATTACTTCTTTTAGGAAAACATGTATTTTTTAACCTTGTAAAACCACCCTCATTTCATATACCCATATCGACCTATACAACTCCAATAAAAAAAATGAAAAACTCTCTGTTGCAGGTATATCGCTAGTAATAGATACATTTGTTTAATTCTCTGATGGATAACAAAAACTTCTGTCAAAAATAGTTTTTACATGTTATTTTTGAAATTGCATGTACAAATACTTTCGACAGTGCTAGTTTATGTATATATGTATGTATGTATTTATGTATGGATGTATACATGTAACCTAGATGAATAAAAAAATAAAATGAAAAAGAAAAAAAAGTTCTGGCATGGCCACTAGTGCTTGTTCCCAGCAGTGAACAGCCTGGTAGATAGCCCGACCAGGGCGAAGAACCATGGGATGAGTTTGCTCACAGTGTCTACATACAACGAGAAATTCCCTTCACGCAGTGACCTCACAAGCTGTAGAACAGTTAGCTCCAATTTCATCGTAGTGGCACAGTAACAGAATTGAGGGTGTTCTTTCGACTGTACGTCACACCAGGTATTGAAGTCGATCGGCTCATCCTTGCCATCCATTGCTTTGTCATATGCCATGTGCTGCATGATATATAGGGCAACTGCTGTGACTTCGTGCATTCTGCGTGTACGTTTGAGGTGAGAGGCACTTATGAAGGAGTCTGCCTTTCATGTAGTGGCGATCTCTGCCTGGACAATTGCATCTGTCCATCCGGCCTGATTTTCAACAAACGTCCGTTCTAAGCCATTCCCATCTTCATGTTTATATATATATAAGTCTACGGGCATTGCGTTTAGCTCAGACAATTCTAAAATGTTATTAGCCAATGATATATAGCCTTGGCCAACGTCTAAATGCAGGACAAATTAACTTTTCATTTGTGATCGTCTGGCAAATTAAACACCGACTCCAGTCTGTCACACATCTTTCTTCTGATTGCATGGCGTCGACAGCATCGCCAGACATGTCCATCAGCTTACAACGTTTCGACATTATTGATGAGCAGATGAAGTCTCATGTAAAGTAGAATTGTTAGTGTTAGTTAGTATTAAGTTTCTATTATACATGTTAGTAGTTAGTATATACATTATATCTCATGCAGCCAGTAGACAAACACAATGAACCCATCACCAAGAAACACATAGACATGTCAGAGACGATCCAGATATTCCCGGCTGTTTCTATACAAACATTTTGTCCAACCTGAAAAATAAAACTTGTACATGTAAGAAACATAGTCTATATAGTTTTGTATAAATAAGTCGATGACATGCCGTTTTACTAATTATTTTGACATAAGGCATCTTTGACAACTTTAATACATGCAGATAGGCTAAAAATAACTTGTGTTATTAGCAAGATATATTAATTATTACCTAAACGATTATCTCTTAATTATAAATAGAGATATCGTGAAAGATGAAGAGCAAATTATTTTAATTTGTTAGCAAATCCAACGATGTGGCTGTGGCCCGCATGTCGCGCCCTACGAGGCATTTGACTTAATATAATTCCGGACGCACGGATGTACGGAAGGACGTACTGTCGCAAGCAAAAGTACCAACCATATCGCGCTGTCCGCAAGAGGGCGCGACAAAAATAGTCATCAGAGAGTGCCAGACCCGGCCTGAAAAGATATTTACCTAAATATGAGCATTGATTGTATAACTCCGTTTAGCAAACGTGTTACAGTCTGTCTACATACAGACGCTGTAGAGAAATTATTCCACGACTTTTCCATCCATGACCAAGACACGAATTTCCATGTTTCAAAACAGTGACTAATTATATCTTGCCCCTGTTCAAAACGGGTGTCTGTATACATGCGTCCTCTCCTCTACCCCCCCCCCCCCCCTACAAAGAAATGGGCCGAAATGTGGCTAAGACAATCCGAAATAAAAAAATCGGCCAGGGGAGGTCCTAGAGTAGAGCAAAATTAATTGTTTGCTCTCTGCCACATTTGTACCATAGCATCAATAATAGAAAACAAGTGTTTGTTCATCCAATTTGTGAAATATTTCTATGACTACTACATAAATGTTCATGTTTCAAAACGATTATTACAAGTGTCACTCCCACCCCCCCCCCCCACCCCCCCCCCACCCCCACCCCGACAATCTCGACCTACAAAAAATGGGCCCAAAATTGCTAAAACAACATCAATAAAAAAATGGCGAGGGGGTGTGGGGCGGGGGGGGGGGGGGGGTTCCCCAACAGAGTAAAATTAATTGTTTTCTCTCTACAACATTTGTATCACAACACAGGCCAGGTTTATTTTGTTCACGGAAATAGGTATCGCACGGATTTGGGTCACTGGACCATTAGGTGTGTTGTGAAAATGACAATTGCCATTTGTGAGGTGTTGCGTTTGGGTTCTTTCAATGGCGTTGGGAAACCAGACAGCATCCATATGTCATTAATTAATCAACTCACATCATTTTTGACTTGCAGACACCACCATAATTGATCACCTAAACCTACAAATGTTTCCACCCAAAAACTTTAATTGTTGTTGTTGTATGTATGTATGTATGTATGTATGTCTGAAATCCCGCCGCTGATATTTCGGCGCACCCGGAGACAGCAAAAAAGACTGCTCCAGTATGTTTCCGAAAAATGGTCAAAAATGCCAACCTGGGCCAAATTTGAGATGGCTCCCCATCTGAAAAAATAAAGTTTGTTGTTCTCTACAACTCCACCAAATTTCATGCTTGTATCCCGAAGTGATCAATTCCTCTATAATATTGAGCTATGAACCCGCACTAAATGTATTTCGCGCCCCAATAAACGCAACAGCCCATGATTGTATTGCTTAATTACATTGCATTACATAATTAAGCGCTATGACGGAGTAGTATTTCCAAAATGGCGTTCGAAGCGTTCTTTTTTACTTTCTATTTCGTGGAGCATGACCTAAGAATTTTGATATTACACACTTTATTAGTAGAGTTTATGATAATAGTTTGCCTCATATTGTAGAATTTTCTCTCAATGACAATATAGCGAAGAATGAACATCAACGCCCTGCAGATTATTGCTACATGTATATGAAATGAAATGAAATGAAATGAAATGAAATGCGCAAAATGATTACCTATAAACTGGAAGATGTGCAGCTAAATAAAGACCGATGCTTTGTGGTATGGTTGGCCTTTTTTACGTTTGCTCCAAGTTCGTCTCTTGCTTCGTTTCCATAAGCTGCACTCGATATGCATTTTTTCTTGGAGTCACGTATTGCGTAATTAAGAGAAATTTGCCATGATCTGATAAATCCGGGCGTAAACACTGGTCACAAATCCCAAGAGCCCCATTTCTCCAGCCACAACCACATAACCGCGTCATTCTCAGGTTTGAACGCGCATGTTGAGGTTAAAAATGAGTGCGGGGTTAATTGTGGCAGTGGTTGCAACTGGAGAAATGGGTCTTTCTCATTTGTGGCTGTGACTGAAGAAACGAGGCTTATGTCGTTTGTGGCTGTGACTGGAAAAATTGGGCTTATGTCATTTGTGGCTGTGACTGAAGAAACGAGGCTTATGTCGTTTGTGGCTGTGACTGGAAAAATTGGGCTTATGTCATGTGTAGCTGTGACTGGGAAAATGTGGCTTATGTCATTTGTGGCTGTGATTGGAGAAATGGGGGTTATGTCATTTGTGGCTGTGACTGGAAAAATTAGGCTTATGTCATTTGTGGCTGTCATTGGAGAAATGGGGCTTATGTCATTTGTGGCTGTGACTGGAAAAATGGGGCTTATGTCATTTGTGGTTGTGTGTGACTGGAGAAATGGGGTTTAGGTATTTTGTGGCTGTGTTAGTTTTTCGGAGAAAAAATGGGGGTTATGTCATTTATGGCTGTGGACTTGGATTATGGCTTATGTCATTTGTGGCTGTCGATTGGAGAAATGGGGCTTATGTCATTTGTGGCTGTGACTTGGAGGAAATGGGGCTTATGTCATTTGTGGCTGTTGATTGGAGAAATGGATTAAATGGGGTTTATCTGCAAGGCTTTGTGGCAGGAGAAATGGTGTGATTGGAGAAATGGGGCTTATGTCATTTATGGCTGTGATTGGAGAAATGGGGCTTATGTCATTTGTGGCTGCGATTGGAGAAATGGGGCTTATGTCATTTGTGGCTGTGATTGGAGAAATGGGGCTTATGTCATTTGTGGCTGTGATTGGAGAAATGGGGCTTATGTCATCTTTGCGGCTGTGACTGGAGATGATTATGGCCGTGGCTGTGATTGGATGAAATTAAAAAGGGCTTATGTCGTTTGTGTGTGGACTGAAAATTGATTGGATGTCAAATGTAGCTATAGTCATTTGTAGGCTGGGATTATTCCTTTTTTGTGGCTGTGATTGGAGAAATTGGGCTTATGTCGTTTGTGGCTGTGACTGGGAAAAAATGGGTTATGTAATTTGTGGGGCTGTGACTGGAGAAATGGGGCTTATGTCATTTGTGGAATGACTGGAAATGGGGCTTATGTCATTTGTGGTGTGACTGGAGAAATGGGGGGGATTTATGCCGTTTGTGGCTGTGATTGGAGAGAAATGGGGCTGTTATTTGTGGCGGATGATGATAAATGGGGCTTATGTCGTGCTGAAATGGGGTGCTGACTTGGGATAATGGTTGGGATTATGTCATTTGTGGCTGTGATTGAGAAATGGGGTTATGAAATCATTTGTGGCTTTTGTGACTGGAGAAATGGGGGGTTTCTATTTGTCATGCGGTGTGATTGGAGAACTGGCTGTTATGTGCATTTGTGGCTGTGATTGGATAAATGGGGTTATGTCGTTTGTAGGCTGTGACTGGAGAATGGGGTGGTTTATGTCGTTTGTGGCTGTGATTGGAGAAATGGGCTTATGTCGTTTGTGGCTGTGACTGGAGAAATGGGATTATGTCCATTTGTGGCTGTGATTGGAGAAATGGGGCTTATGTCGTGGCTGCGACTGGAAAAATTGATTATGATTTTGTAAAGCTGATTACTGGAGAAATGGGGATTTTATGTGTGGCTGTGATTAGAGATTGGGGCGGGCTTATGTCGTTTGTCGGCTTTGTGACTGAAAAAAATGGGACTTATGTATTTGTGGCTGTGAAATTGGAGAAATGGGGTTATGTCATTTTGCGGCTGTGATTGGAGAAATGGGGATTATGCCGTGTTTGTGGCTCGTGTTAGAGAATTTGGGCTTATGTGTTTGTGGTGTGATGGAGAAATTGGGATTATGTCATTTGTGGCTGTGATTGGAGAAATGGGGCTTATGTCATTTGTGGCTGTGATTGGAGAAATGGGGCTTATGTCATTTGTGGATGTGACTGGAGAAATGGGGATTATGCCGTTTGTGGCTGTGCTTGGAGAAATTGGGCTTATGTCGTTTGTGGCTGTGACTGGAAAAAATGGGATTATGTCATTTGTGGCTGTGACTGGAGAAATGGGGCTTATGTCATCTGCGGCTGTGATTGGAGAAATGGGGATTATGCCGTTTGTTGCTGTGATTGGAGAAATTGGGCTTATGTCGTTTGTGGCTGTGACTGGAAAAATTGGAATTATGTCATTTGTGGCTGTGACTGGAGAAATGGTGATATGTCGTTTGTGACTGTGATTGGAAAAATTGGGTTTATGTCATTTGTGGCTGTGAAGTTTTTGAAGCACTAAGTATGTGACCTTGACCCTGTGCTTGGCAGGGGAAGGACGAACGTGGATTTGGCACAGGACAGTAGAGGACCATTAGAGCAATGCGTATATGAAATATGAAGCAGATAGGTGAAAGCAAACAGAAATTATAAGATATTTACCTGAGCGTTAAAGTTTTTGAAGTACCAAGTATGTGACCTTGACCCTGGGCTCGGCGGGGGCATGACGAACGTGGATTTGGCACAGGGCGGTAGAGGACCATTACAGCAATGCATATATGAAGTATGAAGATGATCCGTGAAAGACAACAGAAATTATAAGATATTTACCCGAGCGTTAAAGTTTTTGAAGCACCAAGTATGTGACCTTGACCCTGGGCTTGGCGGGGGCAGGACGAACGTGGATTTGGCACACGACAGTATAGGACCATCAGAGCAATGCGTATATGAAATATGAAGCTGATCCGTGAAAGCAAACAGAAATTATAAGATATTTACGTGAGCGTTAAAGTTTTTGAAGCACCAAGTATGTGACCTTGACCCTGGGCTCGGCGGGGGCAGGACGAACGTGGATTTGGCACAGGGCGGTAGAGGACCATTACAGCAATGCGTATATCAAGTATGAAGCTGATCCGTGAAAGAAAACAGAAATTATAAGATATTTACATGAGCGTTAATGTTTTTGAAGCATCAAGTATGTGACCTTGACCCTGGACTTGGCGGGGGCAGGACGAACGTGGATTTGGCACAGGGCGGTAGAGGACCATTAGAGCAATGTGTATATGAAATATGAAGCAGATCGGTCGAAGAATGAAGAAATTCTGAGACATTTACACGAGCGTTAAAGTTTTGTGACGGACGGACGGACGGACGGGACGGATGGATGGGACGGACGGACGGGACGGACGGACAAGGGTAACACTAAATGCCCCCTCCACTATCGTGGTGGGGCGTAAAAATGTCATATCTTCCTTAGATGACGTTAGAAGTTGACAACAGTTTCAGAGTACATGCGGAATGTTATTCCGCATGTACTCTGAACATGTTGTCTTTTGACTTTATTTATGAAAAATATTGTAAATTTTGTAAACGTATTTAATGAAATTACGCAGCTGACCGAAGATACAAAATCCCTTTGAATGTCTCAATTATATGGAAGTCTTGCAACGCATATACTATCACACTTCTACGGCCTCATAACTGTAACGATCTATGTATTTTGCTACAAGGATGAATAGTTTTTCACTGACTGAATTGCGAAATGAGATTCCTCCGGGTACTCCTGTTTCCTCCAACATTAGGGACCACTATTACGTCTCTGTGTTATACGAATCTGTACCAACGCACGTATACATTTGTATACGTGAACTCGCGCTTGTGTGTAATCGTCGTAAAATGAATATAGCTTAACCCTTTGCTCCCGAAAGCTCGCTATATCGGTTTATGCAAACAGTGCAGATCCAGATGAGCCAGCTCGTAACGAGCCATCTCATCAGGATATGCAATGTTTGAAAGTAATTTTCATATTTTTGAGAACAACAAATACCCCCTTTTTATAAATGGAATAGTCTGAAAATCATTTTGCGATGATTGGATTGGTTGAAAAAATAACATATCGCAGCCCATTCAGTTACTTAGGGGTGAAAGGGTTAACCCTTTGCATCCGAAAGCCCGTTAAAGCGGGTTATGCAAACGGTGCAGATCCAGATGAACCGGCTCGTAATGAGCCGTCTTGTCAGGATCCAAGTAATTTTCATATTTTTGAGAACAAAACATACCCCCATTTCATAAATGGACAAGTCTGAACATCATTTTGTGACGGTTGGATTGGTTGCAAAATTAACATTTAAAATACATTATAGTTACTAAGGGATGAACGGATTAAATTACAACAGTGCATACCCTGATACGCACATCCGCAGTCTGATCTGGTCTATACTGGGCACAAAGGTCGTTATCCAATTTCCCCAGTAACAACCAGCAGAATTAAAGAAAATGAACTTTAGACTAGTAGCGTCATAGGCAGCAACAAAGTCGTTAATGACATATTAAAGGTGCATGCCCGCTCAGTAGGCACAACATGTTCTTTATATCAGAGACATCATCTGAGACATGTTCTGGAAAAATAAACATTCATTCACCAATAACCCACGCATTGATTGGCATTATTATACATTTTATATCAGACGTAACTTTCCACAATGATATCAGGTATGATAACCGTGTTTCCTTAAAATGTTAACGGACATTAATATTTATACTCTGTATTTATTTTTTGATGTGCAATTATCATACTTTATAATCTGTCGAAAATATTATTTTTTAGGTGACGCATTTAATTAGTATAAATAATTAAAAAATACCATGCCTCATTTGCATATGAATATAGCCTGATACCAACGCGCGTCACTATAAGTAAAATAAATATTGCTAAATGATTATATCTGTATAGCTGCCACTCGTAATGTTTAGAACTGGTGGAATAGTGCCGCAATTATACACTTATTTAATTTCACTCGTAATGTTTATAACTGGTGGAATAGTGCCGCAATTGCGGCACTATTCCACCAGTTCTAAACATTACGAGTCATATAAAGAACATTCTGTGCCTACCGAGTGGGCATGTACCTTTACTGGCAAACGATATTCACACGAAATAACAGACCGGAACTTAATCAAGGATGTTGCCGAATATCTGTTGTCATGCAAACAGTGAAAAGAGTCCAATTTCCTGCAAATTGTATTTGACGATCGCAAAATTCGGAAATTAACAACAACTTTTGAAATTAACTCGAGGATTTGAGAATCCGAGAAAATCAACCGCTGAACCGCGGTTTCCGAGAATTCCCGATAATTAAATGAATTGTTACGCTAGTTGCTAGTTTTCGCCATTATTTCTACATTTTGTTAACATTATATGATATCATATGTTCTACATTGCATTTTCCGTTCTTTGTCAAACAGCACAAGAAGAGAAACTGACTGATGGCTTGAACACACACAGATGACCAAGCTGGCCACTTAATAATAATCGTTTATTCACTCAGGTCACATGACATGACAACATGAGGTATACAACATAATAGTAGGATGACACAATGGCGATGCATAAAAAGTTCAACCCGAAAAATATGTGCTGCGACCTGGAAGACCTCAAATTTGGATGTTGATTGTATAATTATTCTTTTTTAATTGTGCCCTTACTGCACTACTGTCTGTTTCACGAAAGCTGCCCCCAAATTTTACGGCTATATAAACAATTCAAAAACAAGATTTCTTTTGATAATATTAAATTAAAGGAAAAATTAAGAATGAGCCTTCTTTTTATTTCGTGAAATTTTGTCAAATATTAATTTTATTGCGAAAACAAAATTTCCTCATGTTAAATCCCCATAGACATCTTCACGGAGTGAAGATGTCTATGGGGATTTAACATGGGGAAATTTTTTATAATTTCAGAAATACTGGACCGATTTTTAAAATTTAACTTTTGTTTTCTTAGTTGGATCATTTCCAAGCTATCCAGCTAGGTGTCGGAGTCAATTTCCAAAAAAAAATCGTTTTTTGACTCCTCCACACTCCTTTACATCTTTTTCCCCCATGTTAAATTCCCATAGAGAAATCAATTTTTCGTAATAAAACCAATATTTGACAAAATTTCACGAAATAAAAAGAAGGCTCATTCTTAAATTTTGCTTTAATTTCATATTATCGAAAAGAATACTGTTTTTGCATTGCTTATATACATGTAGCTGTAATATTTAGGCAGGTTTCGTGAAACAGACAGTAGGCTATGTGTTGTAACGCTGTTTGCTCAATGACGATGTTCATGTAACTCTGTATCAATACATCTGATGTGACTGAACAAATGTGGTTTATGGGATTTATGACCAGTGTAGCTCCTGCTCAAATAACACACATTCGTGTAGCCTGATAATGATCTATATTGCTTGTTACAACCATGTCGGCTGTTTCATTGATGGAATGGCGAACAGATCCTGATCAAACTGTCCAGATCTGGATATACACTGGTCTCAAAAATACATACGCCCCATTTAATTTCTCCAGTCACAGCTGAACGAGGTAAATATCGAGGGCACTCCTCGAGGGAAATAACAAACAAATAAAGCGCAAAATATTTTCTTCTTTTCCTATTAATTTCGTCGCCATAATATTTGCTTTGACGACTCCTCTATTTTTTCCAGTGTAATTGAATTGGATTAATAGGCAACATATTACCTCCCAAGAATCACACCCCGCCCTGTTTTTGTTTCGTCGTTTTCGGCGATATGGATTACGAATGTACGGTGTTCCGTATAGGCCATCGTAATATCGCTATCGGGTCGATACTACGAGAGCACGATACTACGATAACGATAGTACGATATCACGATACTACGATGACGATACTACGATGCCAGGATGGTGATAGCACGATAACGATAACGTGATATCACGATAACACGATAGCACGATAACACGATGACGATGGTACGATATTATATCGCAGGATAGTCATCGTAGTATCGTACCGTCGTCATCGTAGCGTTAAAGTTTTTGAAGCACCAAGTATGTGACCTTGACCCTGGGCTTGGCGGGGGCAGGACGAACGTGGATTTGGCACAGGGCGGTAGAGGACCATTAGGGCAATGCATATATGAAATATGAAGCTTATCCGTGAAAGAAAACAGAAATTATAAGATATTTACCTGAGCGTTAAAGTTTTTGAAGCACTAAGTATGTGATGTTAACCCTGGGCTTGGTGGGGGCAGGACGAACGTGGATTTGGCACAGGGCGGTAGAGGACCATTAGAGCAACGCGTATATGAAATATGAAGTTGATCCGTGAATGGAAAGAAATATTATAAGATATTTACCTGAGCGTTAAAGTTTTTGAAGCACCAAGTATGTGACCTTGACCCTGGGCTTGGCGGGGGCAGGACGAACGTGATATTTGGCACAGGGCGGTAGAGGACCCTTAGAGCAATGCGTATATGAAATATGAAGCTGATCCGTGAAAGAAAACAGAAATTATAAGATATTTACCCGAGCGTTAACGTTTTTGAAGCACCAATTATGTAACCTTGACCCTGGGCTTGGCGGGGGCAGGACGAACGTGGATTTGGCACAGTGCGGTAGTGAACCATCAGAGCAATGTGTATATGAAATATGAAGCAGATCGGTCGAAGGATGAAGAAATTATGAGACATTTACCCGAGTGTTAAAGTTTTGTGACGGACGGACGGACGGACGGGAGGACGGGACGCACGTTCCTACGAATGAATACTTGTTGGGTTTTCACTGTATAAAAATACCCAACAAGAGTACCCAACACTATCCTAACCCTACCCAATAATATCCCCGTACGCTTACAACAAGTACCCATTCGTGTGTGCGGACGGACGGACAAGGGTAACACTGAATGCCCCCTCCACTATCGCGATCGGCATAAAAATATTCCAAAGGGTGTTCGAGTTATGCTCTGGATACGAAATCAGAGCATGAACCAACAAAGGGAGATAAGTAAACAAGAATTCCGCGGAATCAAATGCCTCGCCTCGTCCCGCCTGGGCCCGAAAGTAATTTTCACTGGCCCGAACATATTATACAATTATTGACTAGTGAGCCATGGAATATCAGATTATATTCTATGGCTCACTAGTCAATAATTGTTTTAGTATATGATAATCGTCTGTATATAGCACTTACGACCTTATGCTACTAGACAAAATTAAAAGATAATTTGCCAAAAAAATGGAGAAAAAAAATGGAAAAAAAAGTTTAAAAATTAAAAACAATAAAGCTTGCTACTGGAGCCCAGAATTTGTTTTTAATATTCCTATATTTATCTACATTATTATTATAATCTGTAAATTTCACATTAACAATGTTTTATTGTAAACAGTTATTGGATTTAAATTTATTGAGCATAGGCTGCATATGCAGCATATGCTCAATATATGTAAAGCAATCAATTGAAATTTCCAGACGATCCTAAATTTGCACTTACGAACATTTTTTAGTCGTACGAAGATTAGTGAAACTGCCCCCAGAATTGTAGAAAATTGTTGTGGTTTTTTTGTTTGCAATATTTATTTCTACATGTATAATGGTAAAACGAAGACAAATTTACGCGGGACCGACAATAAGAAATTATCCGACTGTATGACTGTACATAATGCGGAGTCCCACAATTCGCTCTCTCAGTTTAACAATTCATTCCCTCGAATTAACAATTCGTTCCCACGATATAACAATTCGTTCCCACGAAATGACAATTCGTTCCTTCAATTTAGCAATTCGTTACCTCGAATTAACAATTCGTTACCTCGAATTAACAATTCATTCCCACGATATAACTATTCGTTCCCACCAAATAACAATTCGTTCCCGTGGGAACGAATTGCTATTTCGTGGGAACGAATTGTTAAATTGAGGGAACGAATTGTTATTTCGTGGGAACGAATTGTTAATTCGTGATAACGAATTGTTAAATTGAGGGAACGAATTGTTATTTCGTGGGAACGAATTGTTAATTCGAGGGAACGTATTAATAAAAAAAAGAATTCTACGTCACCTGGGGGGCTCCGTAGCATACTGACCAGGATCTAGTATAATAGTGAATCTGAGTATCAATAGTGATTATGAAAATAAGTTCGTCAACCACTGTCAATATTAATAGGCCGCTTTGTGAAAAAAAACGGGCATTATGACATGCATACTCGCTCATATTATCATAGATTGACAGAACTCACTCCTATATGTCGAGATAACTTATATATACGCATGATTCAGCTGACAGAATGGCGACTGGTGTAGGTCCTGATCAGACTGCGCGGAATGTCGTAGTATTTCCTCCGTTTTCGCATCAGGAAGCTCAAGTGGGCGTATATATATAACACGAAGGTTTGTCCTGATACTTGTTCTAGGAAATAACCTGTATCCATGGTAACATGTCACGATCATGTATACATACATAGGTTGTGTAGTCGTACACTGCACTATGGGATCAGACTACAGTACACGTATTTTGATTTGAATATTAAAATCAGAGAGATCCGGTTAATATCCATATTTTGTATTATATCATGAGTAGTATATAGGGAGTCAAAATGATACCACCTAAAGGTGGTATCATTTTCCCACCCTATATACTACTCCAACCACCCCCCGAAAAACTCCAAAATTGGTTAACGAGGAAATTGTCACCCGACAGCAAAATCGTGACAATTGGTGTCATAAATACATAATTTGAAAAGAGGTCCAATTGAACATATAAAACTATAGTAATAAAAAGGATTTGTTTTCGTCTCGTTGTCATATTGGTGTCATAAATACCTCATATTTATTTTTCAACACGGCATTTTCCTCCTCCACTATAGCTAATTTATTCCGTAGATCAGCAACTAATTCTACCAGCTCTAGTCTACCGCGTTCACCTTTAGCCACAGGGCAGCGTAGTTGCTTATGTCTACAAAGAGTTTGGGCACTAACGAATTTACAAGGGCATCTGGGGCATTGAAATTGTGGGGCGACACAAGGAAATTTTCTACGTCTCGATAGATGCCTTCGTAGATAGTCTTTACACGCAAAAGTCTTACAACAAGTCGCACACTCCATTATGTATATATATGTATTTTTTATATTCAATTGGACGAGAAAAAAAACATCATGTTCATCCAATTGAACAGATAAATCTCATAGGTTATATACAGAAAATATGATAACGTCAGAAATAGAAAGTTTGAGAAGAGAAGCCGAATCTCTAGGGATTACTTATAGTAAACGGTTGGGAGCTAAGGGGTTGACAAATCTTATAAACTCCACAAAGAATGAGGCGTTTATGAAGCGGTTTACCCGCGCCCACAAACGAGGAGCCTTTAAAGACCTCTCACTAGCGGAAGAAGTTGGTAACAGAATTCAAAAAGAAAGTATTGCGGGGTTAAGGGCCAGTGTAATCAAACCTTCAAGCACGTCCCAAATTAAACGCACAGGTGGTCTAAATAATATGAAAAAATCTATCGTTCGCGCGATAGTGGAAAAAGGTGAAGAAATATTGGGGGCTCACGATGAAACGTTGGAAAAGGTAGAAAAGGGAAGACGGGTAGTTACATTATCCTTTCGTAAAAACATTGACATCAACGAGTCTGAACGCATGTCCGATAAAATCGCTCCGTATTTAACAACAAATTTTTATTTGAGATATTCATATTCTTACAAGCTAGAACATATGGAGGAAACTAAAAATGGAAAACCTAAAACTATAATATTTCACAAAAATCTCGGTGGTAGCGAACCACTATCATCGATGAAAACCGTTAAAAAATGGTTGTCAGATAAGGAGCAAGCACGAATAATGTCAGATAAAATAGACAGACCAAATACAAAGTGCAAGTTTGTAAGATGGGTAGATTTTTGGTTTTTGTAAAGTTAATACAGGGCAGTAGGGTAATAGATTTGGGACTACAATCCAAAGAAGTAGCGGAGGAGAACTTCGAGAATGGTTGAGGAATAGAAAAGGTATGTATTCTTTAGATAAGTATAATGACGATCTTTGTCTGTTCAGGTGTCTAGCTATGCACCTTGATAAAAAGATCAGACCCGACAGATGCACGGACAAGGCGAAAGAACTTAGTAAACAATATACCGGTAGTAATGAGGTTTCACCAATTCCTTTTTCAGATCTGAAAAAGGTTGAAGAGTTTTTTAAAATCGGTATAGAAGTATATCAACCGACACAAGGTGGTGTTTGGTGGTTGAAAAAGGTACCAGCGCACTATGATGCACTAGGTAATAAACCAATGACAATAGGACTGTTTAATAATCACGCATTTCTGATAAAAAAAAACGTTAAAAAAACCTATCTAAAATTTACGCCTGCGATAATTGCAAACAGAAATTCACGAAAGCGAGTAATATGAAGAGACACGGACCAAAATGTATGAGAGGTGAGACGAAAGTAATATGCGATGGTAATTATTTAGAGCGCCCGCGTTCGTCGTTCGAGAAAGCGTTCTACCCAAAAGGTTCTAACAGTTATGGTGCGATCGATTGGATGCACTTTGTGGAATAGCGGCAGGGAATTCACATTCACCACGAACAGTGCGGACACGGGGGTGAAATATGGATTTTAGGAGCTCCAGTAGATGGATACTGTCCAGAAACCAATACCGTATATCAATATCACGGCTGTTACTGGCACGGGTGTGAGATTCATGCAAAGCATAAAAAAGAAGAACGCGCATCCACAATGAGAAGAGATAAATTTATTAGAAGCAAAGAATTCAACCTAGTAGTTATGTGGGAATGCGAATTTCGAAGAACGGGTAAAGATATAAAGATCGGTTGCGACACTACTCTTTATCCATATCAGATAGTATACGATTTTGAGGCGTATCTCCAGCCAGAAGTTGAAACTACCGGTAATAGTTTAGAGTACGAAGCTGAGCACGTTCCGGTAAGCGTTAGTATAGGAGATAATTTCTCAGGAACAGTAACTCATATTTGTGATGAAGATCCCGCAAAACTTATAGAAAAA
The DNA here is from genome assembly GCA_029237695.1 of Conchocele bisecta. Lineage (NCBI taxonomy): Eukaryota > Metazoa > Mollusca > Bivalvia > Lucinida > Thyasiridae > Conchocele > Conchocele bisecta. The sequence continues at coordinate 19,813,683 of CM055273.1, read as the reverse complement.
TTCGTAGAAGATTTGAAAGTCAGGGGAAAAGCTATAAGAGAAGAAGTATGGTCAAGATACGAATTTAATACGGAATATTTACGCGAAAAACAAATCGCCCAGATCGAACAGTGGATAGAGCAAGTACCGGTTATAGATTTTAACAGCAGTAAGTACGACATAAACTTAATAAAGAAATATTTAGTAGGCGAACTGTCATCAACAACGAAGAAAGTAATGGTTGGAAAAAGGGCCAGCGCGACAATATTTCTATTTACTCCGGAGTTTAGATTTCTTGATGTAATACTTTACCTAGGACCCGGTGTAAGTTACGATAGTTGGACAAAAGCCTACGACTGCAAAGGACAGAAATCTTTCTTTCCTTACGAGTGGTTCGATTCTACAGACAAGCTGGATTACCCGGGACTACCGGATATAGAGAATTGGTATTCCAAACTATCTGGGAAAATGTTACTAGACGAAACAGAATTAAGCAAATGTCGTAGAATTTTCGAAGAAGAGAATATGAAAACTTTCAGAGATTGGTTGAAATATTATAACGATTTAGATGTAGCACCGTTCCTAGAAGCTGTGGGAAAAATGTGTGAATTTTATAAACACAGGGGTGTAGATATTTTCAAAGACGCGGTAACACTACCGGGTGTGGCTATACAATATTTATTGAGAGGAACCATTAAAGAACAAAAATCTTCAAAGACGATTATACCGGAGGATGCTCTATGCGCACCGAAAGAAGAAACATACAAAATGATGAAAGACGCTCTAGTTGGTGGTCCATCGATAGTATTTACGCGATATGCGGAAGCCGGTGTTTCAAATATTAGAGTGGGTTCCAAACCTTGCGAGGCTGTTTTGGGGTACGACGCAAACGCGTTATATTTATCTACGTTAAATAAAGAGATGCCGTGTGGAAAAGAAACTACAGTCGAACCTCCCCGAACGGCCACCTCTCTACAACAGCCACCTCTCTGTAACAGCCGCTATTTTATATCCCAAATGGATGATTTCATCTATATCTAACCCTTACACTGCTGAGCATGAACATTGTCGTTTGATGTTGATTTTGAATTCTTTCTCAATAAAAACATGTCTTGACAGCATTTTAGAATCATTTCCATTGGAAATGATTCTAAAATGCTGTCAAAACATGTTTTTATTGAGAATTATTGAAGAAAATAAATAAACATCAGACGATAACATTGTATTCAGCATTAACCTCCCTACAACAGCCACCTCTCTATAACAGCCAATTTTGCCTCTTCCCATGGGTGGCTGTTGTAGAGAGGTTGCACTGTATACATCATATAAATAACCCACATAATCCTAAACTTATTAAAAAGTTTAGTAAACGAGTTTTATCCGGAGACTGGTTTGGGTTTGTGGAGGTGGATATAGAAGTTCCACACAAAAGATAAGTTTTCCGAAATGTCTCCACTTTTTATAAACAGAGAAGTAGAGGTTGATGAAGTTCCCGCGCACATGTTAAAATATTTAAAAGATACTGGCCGAACTAGAGGAAACGGAAGAAAATTGGTGGGATCTATGTCGGCCACTAAAGTATTGCTGTACGCGCCACTGTTGAAATGGTATTTAAAACACGGCCTAGAAATAACGGGAGTTCATCGTGTTATAGATTATATTAATGGTAAACCCTTCGAATTGTTCGCTAAAGAAGTTACAGCCGCAAGACGAACGGGGGATGTAGAACCGAATAAGAAACCGGTGGCCGACATAATGAAATTATTAGGAAACTCGTGTTACGGAAAAATGATAGAGGCAACGGAGAGACATTTAAATACGACATATACGCGAGACGAAACCTGTGTTGACAAAGCATTAAGATCCGCGTATTTGATGATTTGGAAGAGATAGGAGATGCGTACGAAATATCTTCAAGAAAACCCCGGTGCTCAGTAAAGAGACCATTCAATTGTGGAATAGCGGTTTATCAACTAGCTAAATTGAGAATGTTGGAATCTTACTACGAATTTCTAGACAAATACGTAAAAAGAGAAGACTTTGAATTAATACAGATGGACACGGATAGTATGTATATAGGAGTTAGTGGAAAAACGATAGAGGAATTGATTAGACCTAACTTACTAGACGAGTTTGAAAAAGAAAAAAAGAAATGGTTGGCTTGGGATAAATGGAGTAATAGAGAACCAGGACTTTTCAAAATGGAATTTAGCGGAGATAGGGCGATAGCGTTATCTAGTAAGTGTTATTTCGTAGAAAAATTTAATTCAATTAATAAAAACTCCGCGAAAAGAATGTCCAAGAGAACTAACGATTTAAATTGGGATAGATATAAACGAGTACTAAGCGGAACTACAGAAGATGGAAAACACATTATAGATGTAGCGCAAAATAGAGGATTTAAAATGAAAGACGGCGTTATGAAAACGTACTGTCAACAAAAATTAGGACTATCGGCGTACTACGATAAAAGACGCGTGCTATCGGACGGAATACATACGGAACCTCTTTAAAGACTCTGACGATCCGGAGGTAACTGGGTGTCAGAGGGCACTGCGAGAAGTTCTTCGCGAACAAACCCTCGAGATGGCCCATCATCCAAATAGTAGAGCACGGGCTCATCGGGTTTGGTAATAGATCGATCTAGATGATATACATTGAGAGACCACACGGGATCAGTCGTGCGGCGGCTGCCACCTTCGAGCTCTCCCGGTTGATAGAGGTACCGGACGTCAATATCCGATGGAAGCCGTTGCTCCTCTAAACCAACTGGTCGCCCGCGCGAGACGGCAGAGGGCTTGCTCGTCACCCTTTTAAACTTGATAGCATCTACGGGCTTCTTACCTCAATCTGGTCACCTCTCCGTTCAGTGCGGAGACCACGGCGGGCAGTCTGGCCACCCACTCGGTCGATCGCGAATGAGGGTCTACAAGTTCTTTAGCGTATTGGTGTCCGAACAGTCTCTCAGACAGGGTTCGATTGAAGCGCTCCACGACCCTGGTCCCGGTGGATGTTGACGCGGCCCTGTGGACGCGGCCGCGTCTGACAGAAACTTTGTGTTTAGCCAATAGATGAGAGACAGCGCCCATGAACTCGCGGCCGGGATCGACCTGGAGAAGATTCGGCCATTTGAGAGGACTCCTCTTATATATTCGGGAAAGAGCCTCGGCCACTTCCTTAGACTCTTTAGTGGCCAACGGCTCAGCCCCCTTATAACGACTCGCTACATCAACGATTGTCAGCGCGTACTTGTACGTCTTGCGACCGACGCCGATCGTGAGGAGAAACAGGAGATCCGCTTGGTGAACTTGGTTCGGCACCGGCACGTCGAATTTCGGGCGCGGAATATTGCGAGGCGCGGGTAAATAGATCTGCCAGATGGCCTGCTTCTTGAGCCATTCCTTGACAGCGTTTTCGGAAACCTTGGTCGCCGCCGCGAGGTTCTTGATGGCCGCGAGTCCCTTATTCAGTAGCCGCGTGGGCTATAGTACGTATTCGCCAGCTTGCGCGTTAGTTTGGTATCAAGTTTGCGCGTGTTCATCGTAATGCGAAGTATTCTAATATATCGGACAATCTCCAACATGCACTCGTCAGCTCATCCGGTAACTGCGTCATTAATAATAAACCTTTGTTGGAAGTACAATCGCGATTGATTTTGGAGGTTAAGTTCTGAAGGAACTCGGAGGAATCCCCAGGATTGGTGGGGGAATCTAACATCCGCTTCGCGAAAAGGGTGGCCGTTTTTTCGTCCTCGCGCCACGTCTCGAGAGAATCTTGGGCCAGACGGATCATACCCTTTGTGCCAGCTATACGGTGTCTAATGGCCGTGTAGCCTACATCGATTAAAGCGTAATAAAGATCGTCAACTAACATCGTTATATATATATATTTAAACAAGTTCAATTGCTTATTTCAATCTCGATTGAATATATAGTAGCTGACGAGACCCGTCGCACCCATTCCCACGACGATGAACGCGATCTCACGGTCTTTTTGGGCCTCTGAAGGTACATAGAAATCTGAAAGTTGGGGCTCGCGATTCATTGGATCGAGACTTCTCTGCGGATATGCCAGCGCGTACTCGCGTTTGGCTTCTTCAACGTTCTGGAAAGTTTGCGCGGTGTGATTCTCGCGGCGAAGCTCTTCGTTGACCCAGTCGAGATGGGCGGTTCGTTTTTTCGACCACGCTTCCTTCGCGCTATTGAGTTGTTCTACAGCTTAGTCGTGACGCTCGCGCTCCTCATCCATCCGCGTTCGAGTTTTGTAGTTTAGAGAATAGAAAGTTGCTGCCGCTGAACGCCAATGCGTTCACGAGCGCTCCTCCTACTATTATTCCGATCGTAGCCATTTTATTTCCATATATTAACGGGTATAATTCCAGCTTTAATTAGATAATCTCGGGTCCAAACTGCGCCCGTTACACCCAAGGTCACGAGCCCTATGTCTCTCACAGTAAAGTCCAATTTGGGAGCGGGCCCTCCTAAGGCCATCTTTCCTGCTCGAGCATACACGATACTGAGACCCGATATCACCACGGCGTGATAAAGCGCATTCACTATCATTTTACCATCGCGTTCAGCCATTATTGCATATAAAAAGGATCGCGTTTAATGTTTAAATGGGGCGCATCCCTCACCGATTGGATTGGAACCGCGTCCAACAGTGTTGGGGGTTGTTTTTTCAATTTCAGCCTCGTTGATGATAGGGGCGATCTGTTGTTGAAACGGTAAAGCACATACAGGGTGCCCACAACTGACAGACCACCAACAACAACCCACGGGATCCAATCGAGATTGGTAGTTTGAGCAATCGGTTCCAATCCAATAGCGATTGGGGGAGAAACAGCTGTCACCGGGTGTTTTTTACCGTCTCTGTCTCCAATTGCAACGACCGTTTGGCCTCTCGAAGCTCGGCGAGTATTTTATCTTGTTTAGCTTTTCGTGTGGCAGCAGCCGCTCTCCCAGCCGCCTGTCTTTTGGGATTTTTTATACGCGGTATGTCATCCAGTGGCGGAGTAACACTCGGGTTCGATTGTGTTGGAGCAATCGGGTTCAACTCCGTCACTCTCGCGGGTGTGTCTTGTGTCATCATTTTCAGAGCTTATAGTTCGTGGGCATATATGTCCAAATTGACAGTGTTTACCCGTGGTCAACGCGGTTGTCAGCGGAGCTAAGTACATTCCAAACTTGTGATAAATTGAGCAGCATGCTGTTCTAAGAGTGTGTCCTATAAAAGGGTCAGTCTCTAGATCGCGAATCAACCCCGCGGTGTCTGGTATAGGGAGAAGTATACTAACGGTGGTAGCGTACAAATGAATAGCCGCCGATCCGAGAGTTTTTGTCATCTCCGCACCTAATTTGGATTCGTATCGCGCGTACATCGTATCGACCTCCGCATCTGACATCTTATCCACCTGACAAACTGAGAGACGCCTACCGAGATAATGCTCCGACTGTCCCCCAGCAACCAGCGCAGCTAGACGCTCGCGACGCGCCGTGTTTTCATTTTCTTTCGGGACCGTATTGGCAGCCGTGCCGGCAGTTGTGCTGACAGGTGTTCCTACAGTTTCAGTCGTGTCGGCAGTCGGAGCGACTGTTTCTTCCATTAGCTGATCGAGAAGTTCGTCGCAGTTCATTATTGCTAATTTTCTTAAAATTAATTTAATTATTCTTACAAGTCTCATAAGTCTAACATATTGCCAAGCGCACCACCAGATACTTATGATCACCGTTATGCTCGCAATAAAGCTCGCAGCGGAGCAACACATTCTTAGCAATTGCTCAGCATTGTTAAGCATTTTCTCAGCATTGTTAAGTATTTGTTAAGCATTGTTCAACATTGTTCAACAATTGCTCAGCATTGCTCAGCATTGTTCAGCATTTGCTCAGCATTGCTCAGTAATTGTTCAGCATTTGCTCAGCATTGCTCAGCATTGTTCAGCATTTGCTCAGCATTGTTAAGCATTTACTCAGCAGTTACTAATTAATTACATTATAAGCAGTTGGTTGATCAGTCTTTAGCAGAAGCTTGGCGTGCTTAGTTTCCGAAAGTATCTGTCGAACCTCCAGGCGCTCCTCGCGCGTTGGGATAACGTCGTTCTCTCTAAGACATTCATCGAATGAGTCTCGGTCCTTGCAGTGGAAGAGGGCGACCCATTTCGTTTGCTCGCGCAGATCCTTGAGGACGGCGTTGTACTTCTGAGTGGAGATCCATACGCTTTGCCTAGCATGGCGGCCAGAAAATGCGAGCTCGGAGAGCATGTCCTTCTTTTTGGTCATCGCCGCCTTGGCCGAGCAATCGTCAATCACGTATAGGATGGGCTCACCCTGGAATATTTGATAGAAGAGACGCAGCCAACCGTGAAGCCTGTCGCCGGGGTCAATAACGTATACCTCAGGGTCGGTCCATATCCACGGGCGCCGCTGATAAGTCTCGTTGTGCCGCACAGTGGGACACAGGATCACAATGTGACGAAAGGCATCGCGGTAGGAGCCCTCTAGCTAGTCGAGGATGAAAACCGTTTTTCCGCATCCTGTCTGCCCACATATTATGGCAGAGTGGGCATCTCCAATCGTGAATCGGTATTGATTGCTAAAATTAGTATAAAGCTGAGACGTATCGGCCATTTTCGATGTCGAGTTGCGCGTCCGTTATTATATATAAGTATACGTTCAATGTGCCAGCTCCATCCGCCTCTTTGGTTATCTGGATCGTCACACCCTCACTAGCGTTCTCAACTTGACGTCCGCTACCGTGCATTTGGTCGTCGTCGCTGGCTCGCATGTTTTAGTTAGCCATTAGAGCGGTATTTGGTAGTCAGAAAATCCGAGAGGGAGACGTCCGAGAGCTGCAGGTCTTTGGCAACCGCGGCAACCTCCGGGGAACGCTTAGAGCCGGAAGCAAAATGTTTTCTTACTTCGTCCCACTGCTGTTGCGCGCGAAGACCCGCGCTGTAGAGTTGATTGGGTACTCCCTCGATCGTCACCTCTACCTTCGTGATTTTGGGGTTATAGAATTTGTCGAATTTTCTAGCACCGAGCGCGAACCGACCCTCCTCGAACAACATCAGTATACCTTTCATCGAGCGGGCGGGTACGTTGACGTTAATATTCCACAATGTGTCGCTTTTGTCTTTCGTTATCTTGCGGTGGCGAAGAACTCGGTCGTAAAGTATGGCAACGCGCCCGACATACTGAGATCTGATTAATCGCGCGAGTTCGGGCATCGTGACCATGTCGTGCTCCAGCGAAACATTGTCGATCGTATACTTCGATGTTATGTTAGTGGCTATGATAACTCGGCCGTAGTCGTTGAACGTTAGTTCGTATTCGAGGCGGTCCGCCAAAGCGCTCTGATAGTATGGCATGTGACTCTCCAACAACTCAAAGTCGAGCGGGATGTAGAATCGGTTGCCGTAAGCGGCCGCCTTGTCACCAGCCCCGGTTTTAAGTCTGTTTACGTTCCTATTTCGGCTGGTGTCAATACCTTGATATACCGCATTTTCGCGCTCTTGTGCCGTCTTCCACAGGTCCTGGTAGCAATGGTAGACGTCGCTGTCATCGATCGACATCACCTCATTACCAGAAATCTTTATCATAGTCTTCTTGACGATGGCGCGACCCAGGTTCTGAACGACGGTTCGGTCCGCGTCCGTCGATGTAAGCGAAATAGTGAAAGCGAGGCGAACAGTCCCCGGCATAATGACGTCGCTAGCTCCGAGGTTGAGGAAGCGGACTAAGAGCTGCTGGTTCTGGTCGATCGTCGATGGGTTGTTCGTAATAACGACACTCTGTCTCACACCTTTTGCCCCGAGGGGCTCACGCAGTCTGCGATATGGATTGAGTTTGCGACCGTATTGACTCGAAGACATAATCTATTAAACCTGTATGGTTTTGTCTTTAATATAATAATAATTATTAAAGATGGCTGGTCTCGATATTGGCATGGACGAATTCGATCGCACTACGGGCGACCGAGACGATTACCTCGATGATGATGATGATGATTATCTCGACGAAACGACCATCATAGATACACCAGGAACACCAGGAGGCCCCACCCGAAACTCCGGCATGGGCGGGCGGTGCCGAGATTCCTGCGGGGATCTCCAATGGTGAGCTGGCTCCTCTTGAGGAAACGGATTCTCTGGTGAAACGGTGGGAGAGTATAGTGTCTAAACACGGCATCAAGGCCACGTTGGAGTTTCGCAGCACTAAAAGAGGAGACATGTGGGTTAAATGGGGCAAGAACTGGCAGTTGCTAACGTTCAAGAACGACCGGAACCGGTTCCTCGGGGCCTCTTCAGTGAGCCGATATGGAGCAGACCTCGCTCGAGCTCTCGGAGTGCTCGATGATCGGTCGCGGGTGCCTAAAAAATGATAAAAACCATGCAGGATACCGACGAAACGCTGGCGAAGACGGCCGCCGCTATAGAAACGAGCGATATCAGCTAGGTCCCTCGTATAGTCACCGACGCTATTAACACGGTGGAAACCACGGTCAACGAAATAAACGGCACGAAGTATGACCCACCGTTACCTCTTCGCGAACTCCTGGGACTCAATAAGGTTCTGCAAACGGGCCGTGGTGAACTAGTTAATAACCTCTCCAAACTCACGGAGCTGGACGAACATATCGAGCAAGAAAAAAGAAAACTTGGGGAAGCCCGTGGCGATAGAGAATCTACCGAGCGGATCAACAAACTCCTGCGGTCGTTGCGGGATGAAAGAGAAGCTCGCTTAGCGGCTGTCTCAATTAACCGTGAGACACTCTCTGGACAATTAAGTCGTAGCCACTAATCAATCACGAGTATCCTGCACGAGGACACGACACTCGGTGAACGTCTTCGCACTCTGTTCAGAGAGAAGGGCTTCACAATAGTAACCATCCTCACAGCTTTCACCATGATAATATCGACTAATTATATCTATATCGTCTCTAGTTCTATCTATCACGGGTGGTTCGGCGCCAGCACCAGCGCCAGCACCAGCGCCAGCCCCACCAGCGCCACACCAGCGCCAGCACCAGCGCCAGCCACCAGCGCCAGCCTCCAGCGCCAGCACCACGCCAGCACCACGCCAGCACGCCAGCACCAGCCCACCACGCCAGCACCACCGCACCAGCTCCATCCGGTGGAGCCAAAGAATGGATAAAAAAAACAACCAAAAGCCCTCGCCAATCTCTTGGCTAAATTAGCAGGAAAGGTGGCTGCCGCGCTGCCTGGGTTGATCGGGGGTCTACTCTCCTTCTTGCTATCTATATTATCAAAAACGGCCGGATGGCTCGCCGATAATGTTTGGGCTCTAATCGTGGCAATCGCCGGTCTCCTACTTTTAGCCTCCCGAGAGTTCCTAAATCCAAAGCACAAATAGTCCGACCGCCACGAGGGCTACGACGAGCCCTAATTTCTCCTCCTCGTGGGTTGTGACACTATTTTTCCCTGTTCCAATCCAATCGCGATTGGGGGAACTTGCTGGTCCTATTGCAGAGGGTGAAACAGGAGCGGAACTCGGTGGAACACTGGGTTCGAATGAACTTGATGGGGGGCCCAATTCGTGAATTGGCGGTTTTATGAAATCGGTTCCACTGTCGGGGGTGCGCTTGATGATATCCGCGTTCACGTTCCCGTTGTGGCCGATTTTTTGATTGACGGTGGCGATTACGATCTGATTATTGTAACCGTCAACCGGGTCGTCTCGTAGTATCATATCGCTCGGTGCCATATAAAGACCTATTCCGAATACGTAGTCTACCGGGGTGCTGGCAGTCTGCAAAACGTCTTGATACTGCTCGATCGGCTTCTCCAGGTCCACCTTAGCTGAGATGGCGTCCTCTATGAGTGCCAAGAATTGTTTTTGCGCGTCAAACGCCGTTCCCGTGCCTAGTATAGAACTGCGAGTTTGCTTCTGCGCGCCGAGGATGGCCCAGACGTATGTCCGAATGGAGTCGTTGAGGCGAGTAACCCCGGCCTGCGTGAACCCCATACCCTTATCTAACATAAATGTACCCCACGCGTCCCGGACCTCAGAAGCCTGCTGTATGTAATCTATGTGAGCTCGTTTCGGAGGTAACCATTCGCAGGATGAGACGCCGCAGTGCCGACCTCCAGATACTTCCGGCCCGAAGGTCATCGTCGCGGGATCAAAATTCCCGGCGTTCCGACTAACGATGTGGTCACCCGATCGATCGTGTCTAAAATCAGTCTGCGTCCAATTCCCGGACTGGCCCCGAATGAGAACGTCCCCGAGGCCAGGAAATACTTTCTGTCTCCAGTCCGCATCTTTTGAAACGTTAAATTCGCTACACAGTCTTTCGAACGCCCTACGATCGTACGTGTTGGAAATGGGATTCCATGCGTCATCTTGAGGTAGTGGAATACCTAGTTCTTTGATAATCCTCCTAATGGTGTAATACGCGTGAAAGTTGTAGACACTTCGGAGCATGACATTCTCGGATGTCAGATGGTCTTGATGCGAAACTCCGCATCCGGCCGTTGCGCACCATACGGCGAAGTCTGCCAAAACTGCATCGGTGTTGCTTTCCACCCGTTCACGGCCTCCATCGTAGTAATCTTGGGCAGCCTATATCGTTCAAAGATGTCGGGAAAATTGGTGGTAAAGCCACTTTTCGGTCTAACTGTTACAGTTGGGTGTACAAGGTGGTGAACAACGTCTTTTTGCGTGTATTTACCTCCGACCACGTACTTTGCATTAGAGTCAAAGCTAAATGCTTGGGTATCCATTGAAAGATATTATTATTATGTTTGCTACTATCGCTAATGTTCAAAATGGGAGTTGTGAACTTCAAAAGTCGATCGACAACTGCTGCGGAAAACGCCGGGTAGGCCTCAGATCAATCACCTTCACGGTCGGGTGGAAAAACGTGGGGGATAAGGAAGGGTTCAGCTACGTGAAGGCCCACGGCCGAGTACATGTAAAGCTGCCCCCTGGCCTTTGGAGTTCGAGATCTTTCCAAGCTTTTGTTGCGTCGGAGCTTGATGGTAGAGCCAGCCTCACAATCTCGAAGGCTACCGGACTCGCGACCTTTACCGTCGAACCCACCAACCAGGTAACGATCACCCCGGATTTGACTGTGCGGCTCGGTTTTAAAACACACACCTACAACGTCGATGCTGTTTTGTTTGAGACGGGTGAGCACGTCGGTGACATCCCAGTAAACTTCGTCTTCACGAAAACTCTCAGGGTGCACCTGGATCAATTGAACACATCGTACAACACGTTAGACGGAGCTCCCAGCACATTACTAAAAACTGTGCACGCCAGCGACTGTTTCTATGGGGAGACTGTGACCTTAGACTTCCCACACCCCGAGATGAAAGTTTTGGAATCGGAACACATCCACGAGTTGAAGATTTCTATTCTTGATGATCAAGCGAGAAAGTTGAATAACGATTACCCGATTTCGGTCGTTCTCGAAATAACCGATTAAACATTAATATATATATACATATTAATCATGAGCATATACGGTCCATGTAGTTCCAACTTAGAACGGAACGTTCCCGTCGCGGCCGCAGCATACGATGAAGCCGCAATGAGAAGGCTGGAGAGGGGCGTATTACAGTCCCACACAATTTTAACTAGGGCGGTTGCACAAATGGAAAAAATACAAGCTAGCAAACACGTCATAAAAGTTTGTGCCGAGGAGCGGGGTTCACTAAGCGAGGGGGCCTACGAATATTCATTCGGTGTCAACGCGAGCAACAGATACGGGGGATACACCATGGCAGTGTCCGGGACGATTTTTCGAATGGCGGTCTGCTCGGTCAACTTTCGCGGACACGCCACTGCCGAAGTCCGAGTGAATGTCATCCTGAATGGTGTAGAACAGAATATTGGCATCACCAAGCACGCGGGGCAGAGGTCAGGGTTTACTATATTCGATGATGACACTACAATTAAAGTTTCGGCAGGTAGTGTTATTAACTTTGTTACAAAATTTGCGGACCAATCGGCTTCCTCCACTATTGTTACGCTGTTAATACAACTTGATTTATGATGAATGACGAGAAACTATATCCACACTTACCTTCGGGGACGGCCGACCCGGCATCCTTTAGGATGACCAGGATCGTCGAGATACAACATATTCTACAACACGAGGGAGAGACGTGGACGGGTTATGCGAAGAAATATAGGCGGTCAGTCAATATATTAGAGGGGGTGAGCACCGCGTTAGCCTCAGCATCCGTTATAAGTGGGGTGGGGAGTGTGTCTTTATTGTCAACAGTTGTCGCTGCACCGGTCGCGGCGGCCTTGAGTGCGACAGCGGCGGGGGCGGGACTGTTTTGCATGACGACCAGACTCGTGGGCCGAAAACTAGAGGCCAAGAGTCGAAAGCACGATCGAATAGCGGTTCTCGCGAGATCTAAGAAAAACAGTATCGACGTTATCGTGTCGAAGCGATAGCCGACAACGATATATCAGATAGCGAGTTCAAAATGGTCGTCGAAGAGATGGCCAGATACCAGGAGTTAAAGGGTACGATCCGGTCCAAGGCTCGACCACAAATTCTCGCGGACGAAGATATAAAAAAACTCGTTATGGAGGGGAGGGCCGACGAGAGAAAAAATCTCCCCACCCGTCTCGGGACGTGATATGCTTATTCGCGTGTCTGCATCAACAGCAGGATATTCCTCCACCATCCAGCTGTTCCTACGGCCCCTCCTACGGAACATAAAAAAAAAATAAAAATTTAGGGCCCCGTTACGACACCCACTGACCACCATACATTTCTATAACCGCGTATCGATATACTTTGTGGTTTTTATTTGTTTTCTTATATTAATTAACTTTATAATTTTATTAAAATTAATTAATAATAATTTTTACAAAACTAATTATCAAATGAATAAAATAACGAACCATCCCGGAAATTCGTTAACCTCGCTAAGTGTTTATAAATAAATATAATTTGCACACCATTTTTATGCCTTACAACAATTGGTCTCATCTCGTGTGTGTGCCATGTTGTTGATCCGGTTTGACGTCCCTCTCGTCTGTTTAATGGTAGCAGTCGCTAAATGTGTGTGTGAATTGGTGATGGAATTGTATAGCTCAAAGGTGCCGGCCTAAAAGATTTCTACCTAAGAGCTTGCAATTACATCACCAAATCACAAAATAGGCTCGCCTTACTTCGTCGGTTTCTCTGAATTGAGGAATTGGCAATGGGGTTAAAGGCAACCCGTAAAATGAGACTGTGAGCCAACAGATGCGTGGGCTTAAGAAAGGTCCCAACACCCCAGTGGCTGGGTGCTGGCTAAGAAATCTGCCCAGTCGCTGGGGGTGTGTGCACGAGTGGAGGCTTTAGGTATTTTTTTAAATTTTTACAAATTATTAATAATTTTTCAATATCGTCGAAATAAATTAGCTATAGTGGAGGAGGAAAATGCCGTGTTGAAAAATAAATATGAGGTATTTATGACAACGGGATGAAAATAAATCCTTTTTATTAGTATAGTTTTATCTGTTCAATTGGACGTTAAATGAACATGAGGTATTTATGACACCAATAGGACAACGAGACGAAAACAAATCCTTTTTATTACTATAGTTTTATATGTTCAATTGGACCTCTTTTCAAATTATGTATTTATGACACCGATTGTCACGATTTTGCTGTCGGGTGACAATTTCCTCGTTAACCAATTTTGGAGTTTTTCGGGGGGTGGTTGGAGTAGTATATAGGGTGGGGAAATGATACCACCGAAAGGTGGTATCATTTTGACTCCCTATATACTACTTCATGAAATAGGAAAACGTTACTAACGGTGCGGAACGATATCGGCTAGACCAACCTAGAACCAGGCTAGTTACATATATGGATTCGATTTTTACGGTGTCCTGTTAAGGCCATGTTACAATCTCGCATTTTCAAGATCTTGACCTATACACTAGATTGCAAGATCGAGAAAACGCGAGGCGAAATCTCGCGCTTTCGCCTCGCGTTTTCGCGACATCGCCTCGCGATCTCGCGTTTTAAAAACGCGATCTCGCGTTTTCGCTGTACATTTTCCCGTTCTGGTGATCTCGCCTCCGCTTTTGGAAATGCATTTTGCGCACGAGTGTTATAATTGCATTATACACATGGACAGGCACGTGTGCAAAACGCAGTTCCATCACGCATGCTTTCTACATAAACATGCGCAAAACGTATTTCCAAAACAAGAAGCGGAAGGCGAGATCACGAAAACGCGAGTCGAAATTGCGAAAATGCGAGGCTAAAACGAGCGAGCTTGTATATAATATAATCTCACGTTTTCGCCTCGCGTTATCGAGTTTTCCTGATCTCGCCTAGCGATATGGTAATCTTGCAATTTCGCCTCGCGTTTTCGCTATCTCGTATGGTAGAGGTCGAGATCGCGTGAATACTAGATTGTAACATAGCAGTAGTAAGTTTCATTCCAGTAAATCGAGTGTGGTCCTTAGTGTTACAGTCGAATGTAGTACATATTGAAGAAATAGCAAGACACATTTTGCTTGCTTTGATCCAACTGCAAAAAGTAATAATGATGCTAATGCAGATGGAACTATATCTCAACCAAACATATACAGATATGCAGATTTAGACTTAAAATGGAATTTCCACTCAATCGAAAATTGGAAAACGTGATTTTTATTTAAAAGTTTTTGGTGGGATGATGGGGGGTGTGTTTGGGGGTGGGGGTGGGTGGTATTTATTTTGTACTGATAAGTAACAGCTGTCTTACAGCTGTTCAAATTACGCAAATATTGTGGTTAAATCTGGTTTTAGCAGGTAGATATAGTTCAATATGTAAATGTTAATATATTTGTATTGAGGCTCATTCAAAAAGTACTTGACCATACTTGTATAAAATTAGTTTGAGTATCCACATTAAGCCGCAAGGTTTTTGTTGACATAAATGGGAATTATAGTTAGAATATGACCTCGCTTTCTATTAGTGTGATTTTTCAACAATCATTTTCCATTAAATATATGCAAACCACTGTGTCAAAAAATCGTTTGTAGCGAAATGCATGTGACAATGTTAGAAATGTGTCAAAAAAACGATAAAAATGCAAAAATGGGCTATTATCTAAAAGAGTCATCTTTTTTAATTGAATAAGTGGAATTACTCACTATTTCCAGGTTATACTGGTATTAACCTTGTCTACAACCATGACAAGTTTGATACAGATCGATCAATAATGCGGTGCCTTACAGGTTTCTTTCCAGTAAATCGAGGGTGGTCCTTAGTGTTCCAGTCGAAAATAGTACATATTGAAGAAATAGTGCGAAACATTTTGCTTGTTTTGAACTAACTGCTTGTGGTTACTGGTGAATTTCGGATTGGAATTATTAGAAGTACATATACATTTACTCTTGCAACGAAAATTATGAGAGAATTTTCATATTACTGCCTGTCACGTATTCATACGTCACATGACCCTATCATTCATTGATCCATTCTCGAGCGTCTGCTTTTTTAATCAAGCATGCCTTCCGCGTCATGGGAATGTCTTACATGATTGCAAACACCTTCAAGTTGTCTTCTCCTCATATTTTACTGTCCACAAGCTAATTAATTATGAAAATGCTAGTCTGACAGAAATTATTCCATTCTATATGTATTTTAAATAAATCCAGATGACACAGGTTTCTGTTAAATTATATAATAGCAATCAATGGTGGAATGTAGCCTAGTGGTAACACCATGCAACCGTTGCCAACGTCATTCGTGAATGAAATGACATTGAATTCAGTTTTGAATTCGGATTTACTCGGATGCTTCTCAATCCTTCTCAATGCAGGATATGGTCATTTGGTTCTGGTCAGATTGCATTCGGTCAATGAGCAACTAGGTAACTGATAAATAGAGGACATTCATATATTTGTGACGAAACTAAATCGTGGGAACGATATTAAATGTTGTCATGTCCCGTCCTGAGTTCCGTACCGTTGGTATACGGGATTTAAACACTTGTATATGTGTTTCCTGTGTCGGGTTGTACACGGTAAGCGAGGATAACGGTGGTTTTGTTGCCACCGATTGTTTTAGCCACACACCTTGTAACAGGATACTAGAAACACGAATACGAGTTTCTGGTGTCGCGTTTCACGGTGCGACATGGATTCATTACTGAGTCTACCTTCCCAATGTACTGAATCATACAAGCTGCAATAGTATTATATAGAGGATATTCCATCGTACATTTTGAATAGCGGGAAATAATACACGAGTGTGCGTCGGTTTCCGCGTAAGCAACGAGTGAGCGTAGCGAACGAGTTGCTTGCACGAACGCCGACGGACACGAGTGTATTATTTCCGCTATTCAACATATTATATGGAATATCCTATTTATTACACTTCCATATATGCACATTATATGCACATTTAGTCTATTTATTGAGATTATAATAATTGTGAGGTGCGCATGAATAGTTATACAATGACGTATTTTTCCGCGTTTTGACGTTGCGTTGTGTGATGTCAAATGTGACGTCATGTAAACTATTTGAAATCCAAATTACGCAGCTGTTTCCGTGAGCCATATATATTTGAGTGCATGTTTGAAATGTGTTCAATCACATTAACATTCTAGATTAGTCGAGACGCTTTCCAAATTTTCAAATAACTTTATTTTGAAATAACAAATAAACATTTTACTTGGTAGCTCGTGGTTTCCAAGAAAACAGGCGCGCAATTACGGGTGTTCTCTTCACGGTGCATTATTTGTAAGGAGTTGATTACGGGTTTTCTCTCACAGCGAAACCCTTGCAAATAATTTTCAAGAGTGTAATAAAAACTATCACACAGTCGCTACATTACTATTTACGGAGCCCCGTTGGGGTCATAGAATTTCTTTTTTATTAATTCGTTCCCACGAAAGAACAATTCTCTCCCACGAAATAAAAATTAATTCCCTCTATTTAACAATGTGTTCCCACTAATTAACAATTCGTTGCCTCAACTTAACAATTCGTTCCCATGAATTAACAATTCGTTCCCGTGGGAACGAATTGTTAATTCGTGGGAACGAATTATTATATCGTGAGAACTAATTGTTAATTCAAAGGAACGAATCCCAGGTAGACACATGGAACTAATTGTTCGAGGTGGTATTTGGCATTGATGCTGAAGATACACAAGTGTTCATACGAAAAATAAACATAATTATCTTAATTAAAGTTGGGTTCCCATCCAGTGGCAACATTACGATTGCCCGCTATACGGATGTAATCATTTAGTAATCTTCAAATTATTGATCCAGACAACGCTTGTATTTTGATATGAAAATGAGGCAGGACATTTTTAAATTATTTATATAAATTAACTGCTTTACCTGAATACTTGTATCGACATATTATAAAGGACGATCATTGTACATCAAACAATAAATGGAGAGAATAATTCATTGTTTCCGTTTGCCACTCAAGGAAACACTGTACGCATTTTAAGGAAACACTGTTATCGTCCATGTCATCAAGAGTGACAATTCACGTTAGATATAAAAACCAGATGGCCGCGGCCCGCATGTCGAGCCCGCTGAGGCATTTGATGGTCTCAGAGTGTATTTAGTTGAAGGTTGAAATAAGAGTTGTGGAGATATAAGGTATATAAAAGATTTAACGCAAACTTTAGTCCTTTGACCTTGATATTGGGTATGTGGGCCACATGGGTGGGCTATAGAATGAAAATATGGAAGATAATAAATAATTATTTGAAGTTTGAAGTAAATCGGAGTACGTGTTGTGGAGATATAAGGTAAATAAAAACATTAACACAAATTTTAAAGTCACTTGACCTTGGGCATATGGACCACATGGGCAGGCTATGGAATGAAAATATGTATGATGAAAAGGAAGTATTGGAAGTTGGAAGTAAATTGGAGTAACAATTGTGGAGATATAAGGTATGTACAAACTTTAACGCAGATTTTACAATGACGCAAACTTCTAAGTCATTTTGGCCTTGACCTTGGGGCACAGGGGCCGCATGAGTGGGACACAGTATGAATATATGGATGATGCACAATAATCATACAACGTTTCAAGCAAATTTGACGTACGGTTACAGAGATAGTAGGTATGTAAAACTTTAACGCAAATTTTGACAGAAACCTTAAATCAAACTTCTAAGTAACTTGACCTTGATCTTCGGGCACAGGGGCCGCATGAGTGGGACACATAATTAATGAATATATGGATGCTGATCAATATGCATACACAGTTTCAAGCAAATCCGACTTGCGGTTACAGAGATAGTAGGTAACTGAAAACTTGGACCGCAAATTTTGACAACATTTTTTAACGCAAACTTCTAAGTCATTTTACCTTGACCTTGCGCACAGGGACCGCATGAGTGGGATACAGCATAAATATATGAATGATGACTAATAAGCATATGAAGTTTCAAGTCAATGTGACTGCAGAGATATAAAGTAATCAAAGATTTTAACGCAGATTTCGGACGGACGGACGCACGCACGCACGCACGCACGCACGCACGCACGCACGCACGCACGGACACCCGGACGTCACTGTGATCACTATGTCTCGCTTTCCGCAAGCGGGCTCAACAAAGAAAACACCTGATAATGCTAATCAACACGTCCGGTAATGGTAAATGGATGTTTTTGTTTGCCCTAATATGTCGTATCAGAAGAATGGACGAACACAATATGTCTCCCTACATGTACCTTAGATCAATTAGCACGACTGGGAACAGTAATTAAAACAGCTATGATGGAAAAGGAAACGGTCGTTGCAATGTTCTTACGGCATAACTAACATGATGTTGTTATGGCTACACAATTGTCTGACGGGCAGGCAAATTAGAGTGAGAACAGAGCACTCTGAATTCCAAAACATAGATAATGGTTGCCCCCAGGGCAGCATCATTAGTCCAATAGTATTTAGCATCATGACCGACACACTATATACTGAACTTAACAGTGCTAATAAGAATACACGTAATAAAGAAGACCTATCCCAATTTGCTGATGACAGCGCGATCTGGAATGCACATGCGTATCTAGATGTAGCCCTCGGGGTTGTGCAGACGTCACTAGATAAAAGTACCATACGAAAAACTACATGGAGGGTTTAAAATCTCCCCACTTAAGACTGAGGCAGTCATATTTCATAATGGAGGAACGTTGTGTAGATCCTGCATCGTGTGTGGTCGAACAGTCAGATGTTGTTCATCCTACTAAATATTGCGGTTTATTATTCTCGAATAAACCAATTTATTTTAGGGATTTGATTATTGAACCGGCCTGTAACTAACTCCTGTCGGAACTGGACAATAACTCGATGGTCAATCAAGCGTTACATTCCCGCTCTAGTATATAAGGGCTCGCAGCACGTGCTTTTGTTCTTTTCACTGGATCAACTGGCCGAAGAACAACTCATTCACCCACCCACCACACCCAAGAACAACTTTAATTAACCATTTCATTTCTTAGATGTATACGGCCATATACTAAACGCGATACATCGATGTGCTCTCACGTTTATTCAAACTCCCATTTATAGGAAGTGCGAAGTCTTTCATATGCATGTTTTTTACCATGATGAGCTGTTTCTGAGTTCTGTTCACAGATGATGTGCCATGATACTGCAGCGGAACGAGGGTGAAACACCTACCGATACAGACGGCAGGTGGCAGAACAGGCGATCGTCGCGACTTCATACAGACCATAAACCACGAACGAGTGGAATTAAATAATGGTATTCCGGCTAATACCAATTGGCTACATACTACATATGTCCCTAGTTATCGTACCTAGTGCGTACAAATAAACAAGTATATCCTGTTTCTCGTATCGCAGCGGATATACTCCCATATAGCATGTCAGCCATTTATGAGTCGTCTGTTCTGTTAATAAATAAAAGTCGCGGCCGTTATTTCCAAACTGTATTCATGTTGTTATTGATACTATGCAATAGTGTTCGCTAACCTATGGGTGTGGACGTGTGTGCATATCAATCATGATGTCTCACTAACAGGCACATGATTATCCTCATCCTGCTTAATCTATCACCATCCGTAGTCGAGATGAACGTCATCCGTTGCATAGTACATGTGTTATGCTATCCCCATGTTACCTACAGATAGGTTGGTGCCCCCAAAACATCACACCCCAGTGTCGTATAGCCGGAGGCTATGCGTTTTAGCAAATCATCTTATAATAAGGCTGCGCCTGGGGTAAAGGGGTTTATGGCAGTTCTAGCCAGTCTACTGTATGTTCCACGTTTTGCTGCCGACGAACATTTGGCCATTACATACATTAAATCTAAAGAATATTTAAAAGTAAGTACTTTTTCATCAATAACAAAAAAGTCACCTTTTTATCGCTCAACTGGAATTATTATCCCCATTATAAAGTAAAAACAAAAACGGCACAGACTGTCAATGATATATACTACGTTTAATCAAAATTCGTCTGCAAGTTCATAAAAAGTTATTTAAATAATTGTTCGGGCTGTCTACAAATATGTACAGTCCAATGGGGTTAAAACGGGTCAGTTTTGCATGGCAAGCCCCGAAAAAGAAAATATAAGCCATTTATTAAAAATATAATAACATAAATCACAAGATCTACCACCGCCGAAATCGACTAACCCAATATTTCGAATTTAAATGTCCTACTAAAGTGATTTGTATGGACTTTTCGGCAGTCATCTTGGATGACATAATAATTCGATATCGACAGAAAATTCTCCAGAGTGGTCGTCTGCTCGATACCTTCGATTTGATATATGACATGACCATATTTAGTCAAATGTGAAAATTTACCCCTACTTAACATTGACACCGCCCCGTGCCCGACCACTTCGATCTCTGGGTCATCATTTTTAGCCAGGTTTTATTTTTAAAAATCCAGGCTAATGGATTGGCGAAAGCGGGGCGGGCGGCGGGCGGCGGCCGGCGGGCGGCGTCCACAATCAATGTTAAGTTTTCGTGTTTGAGTCCATTTATTTGTTACTGTACCACCTAGGACCACCAAACTTTCACAGCTTCATAATCAAGGGGTGCCCACCACATATCACTGTCCAACATGTTACCTTTTTTTGAACTTGACCCATTTTTCCGCGCAGTCGACTTAGCCATTTTCAATGTTAATTTGTTTACGTTCACAATGTTATGTTTTCGTGTTTAAGTCCATTTCTTTGGTACTGCACCACCTAGGACCACCAAACTTTCACAGCTTCATAATCAAGGGGTGCCACCACATATCACTATCCAACATGTTACCTTTTTTTGAACTTGACCAATTTTTTCCGCGCAGTCGACTTAGCCATTTTCAATGTTAATTTTTCGCGTTTACAATGTTAAGTTTCGTGTTTAAGTCCATTTCATTGGTACTGTACCACCTAGGACCACCAGCTTCATAACCAAGAGGTGCCTACCACATACAACTATCCAACATGTGACCATTTTTTTTACCTTCACCTATTATTTATACGTAATTGACTTAGCCATTTTCAACGTTAACTTTTTAACGTACGTCTGGTTAAAGTTTTTTGGTTAAAAGTTTTTCCTTATACTATATCTCTGCAACTGCTTCGCCCATTACCTTGAAACTTCACATGGGTGTTTATCATCATCCATATTTTCATTCTACCCCCCAAACGTGCGGCCCCTGTGCCCAATGTCAAGGTCAAATTACTTTGAATATTTTTGTTAAAGTTTGTTCATGTACTATATCTCTGCAACTGCTTCACCCATTACCTTGATACTTCACATGGGTGTGTATCATCATTGTCGCGCCCGCTTGCGGAAAGCGTGATATCGTGGGCATTTTGGCATACGTGTGTCCGTCCGTCCGTACGTCCGTGTGTCCGGTTAAAGTTTTTTGGTTAAAGTTTTTCCATCTACTATATCTATTTGTTTAGTGTCCATGCCTCGCCCCAAGGCGCGACATGCATGCCACGGCCATCTAGTCTACAAAAAGTGGGTATAATTATGTTATCCAAGTGTCTATGCTTCGAAAAAACCTGACCTTCGTGGCTTTGCCTCGTTTCTTGTTACAAATCTAAAAGGGCGTTGACTATCGATCATTCCTGCCAAGTTTCGTCTAAATCGGTCTGGTGGTTCACGAGAAGAACATTTTTTAAAGTAAGAACATCACATAATTTTCTATGGCGGCCATCTTGGATTATCCGATGACCTTCATTTTAGCATTTATGAAAATGCTTCACCCACACAGACCAAAACTGTGAAGTTAGACCAGCATCGGCCAAACGGTTCATGAGAAGGAGACGTTTGAATAAAAGGATGAACTCTCGACGCGGTCATTTTGGATGACGTAATAATCCGATTTCGACAAAAGGAAGCCCAGAGTGATCGTCTCCTCAATACCTTGGATTTGTATATAACATGACCATATTTAGTCAAATGTGAAATTTGAGCCCCCGGGCTTCGTCCATTTTTTGATCTCTGGGTCATCATTTTAGCATAGACATCCGGTTTACATTTCGATCATCTGCCACAATTTTAAGTTTTTCAAAATTAATAAAATTTCAGTTTTACGATACAGAAACAATTTAAAACTGAGGATTGTACTGAGGATTGTGAAGTACGGTATCACAGTGCATATACATGTGTGTTCAATACAGTAATTCATCAGTAATTCATCATTGTACTCCGCACCACCGATGGGGACACAAAACAATGATCCCCCATACACACCAGCCATCTACATTTGGCGTCCTAAAAGTTCCGGTCTATATCCCACAGTGGGAACAAAGTGTATCACCACCACCACCAGTTTTTGTCTATGACAAAAAAACCCCCCCCCCCCCACCCCCCCCCCCCCCCCCCCAACTCAACCCCCCCCCCCCCCCGCCCCGCCCCGCCCCGACCACCACTTCTGTCTGTAACGCAGGATGACGTGGCCGACTGATCAAGTGCAAAACTAGTCCTGGTGCGATGACCGACTGATCAAGTGCTATACTAGTCTTGGTGCGATGGCCGACTGATCAAGTTCTAAACTAGTCGTGGTGCGATGGCCGACTGATCAAGTTCTAAACTAGTCATGGTGCGATGGCCGACTGATCGAGTGCTATACTAGTCCTGGTGCGATGGCCGACTGATCAAGGGCTAAACTGGTCTCGGTGCGATGGCCGACTGATCAAGGGCTAAACTATTCCTGGTGCGATGGTCGACTGATCAAGTTCTAAACTAGTCCTGGTGCGATGGCCGACTGATCAAGTTCTAAACTAGTCCTGGTGCGATTGCCGACTGATCGAGTGCTATACTAGTCCTGGTGCGATGGCCGACGGATCAAGGGCTAAACTAGTCCCGGTGCGATGGCCGACCGATCAAGGGCTAAACTATTCTTGGTGCGATGGTCGACTGATCAAGTTCCAAACTATTCATGGTGCGATGGCCGACTGATCAAGTTCTAAACTAGTCCTGGTGCGATGGCCGACTGATCGAGTGCTATATTAGTCCTGGTGCGATGGCCGACTGATCAAGGGCTAAACTAGTCCCGGTGCGATGGCCGACTGATCAAGTGCTAAAGTAGTACTGGTGTGATGGCCAACTGATCAAGTTCTAAACTAGTCCTGGTGTGATGGCCGACTGATTGATTGCTATACTACTCCTGGTGCGATGGCCGACTGATCAATTGCTAAAGTAGTCCTGGTGTGATGGCTGACTGATCAAGTGCTATACTCGGCATGGCCGACTGATCACGTGCTATACTGGGCATGGTGAGATGGCCAATTTATCAAGTGTTATACTGGGCATGGTGCAATGGGCGACTGATCAAGCGCTATACTAGTTATGGTGCGATAGCAGACTGATCAAGTGCTCTACTAGTCCTGGTGCGATGGCCGACTGATCAAGTGCTATACTCGGCATGGCCGAGTGATCACGGGCTGTACTGGGCATGGTGAGATGGCCAACTGATCAAGTGCTATACTGGGCATGGTGCAATGGGCGACTAATCAAGCGCTATACTACTTATAGTGCGATGGCAGACTGGTCAAGTGCTCTACTAGTCCTGGTGCGATGACCGACTCATCCAGGGCTAAGCTAGTCCTGGTGCGATGGCCAACTGATCAAGTTCTATACTAGTCCTGGTGCGATGGCCGACTGATCAAGGGCTACACTAGTCCTGGTGCGATGGCCGACTGATCAAGGGCTAAACTAGTCCTGGTGCGATGGCCGCCTGATCAAGGGCTAAACTAGTCCTCGAGCGATGGCCGACTGATTTAGTTCTATACTTGTCATGGTGAGATGGCCGACTGATCAAGTGCTAAACTAGTCCTGGTGCGATGGCCGACTGATCAAGGGCTAAACTTGTCCTGGTGCGATGGCCGACTGACCAAGGGCTAAACTAGTCCTGGAGCGATGGCCGACTGATCTAGTTCTATACTAGTCATGGTGAGATGGCCGACTGATCAAGTGCTAAACTAGTCCTGGTGCGATGGCCGACTGATCAAGTTCTAAACTAGTCTTGGAGCAATGGCCGACTGATCAAGTTTTAAACTAGTCCTGGAGCGATGGCCGACTGATCAAGTTCTAAACTAGTCCTGGTGCGGTGGCCGACTGATCGAGTGTTATACTTGTCCTGGTGCGATGGCCGACTGATCAAGGTCTAAACTAGTCCCGGTGCGATGGCCGACTGATCAAGTGCTATACTAGTCCTGGTGTGATGGCCGACTGATCAAGTTCTAAACTAGTCCTGGTGCGATGGACGACTAATCAAGTGCTATACTAGTCCTGGTGAGATGGTCGACTGATCAAGTTATAAACTAGTCCTGGTGCGGTGGCCGACTGATCAAGTTATTAACTAGTCCTGGAGCGATGGCCGACTGATCAAGTGCTAAACTAGTCCTGGTGCGGTCCTGGAGCGATGGCCGACTGATCAAGTGCTAAACTAGTCCTGGTGCGATGGCCGACTGGTCAAGTTCTAAACTAGTCCTGGTGCGATGGGCTACTGATCAAGTCCTAAACTAGTCCTGGTGCGATGGCCGACTGATCAAGTGCTAAACTAGTCATGGTGCGATGGCCGACTGATCAAATCGCATGCCATAATAACTAGATGGCCATGGCCTGCATGTCGTGCCCGCCGAGGCATTTGATAGTACAAACAATTTCTTTATTGCAACACAGCTTTAGCCCGTTGACGTAAAAACATGCCGCACCCGCCGAGGCTTTGATAGTATACCCAAAAACTTTAACTAAAAAGCACTTTAACCAAAATCAGGGGCGATATCCGTGTTTCCATAAAATGTTACCAAGACACTACTATTTATTTTGTGATGTGCAATGATCATGCTTTATAATCTGTCGAAAACATTATTTCAGTCATTTGACCTTGACCTTGGGGCACAGGGGCCGCATGAGTGGGACACAGAATGAATATATGGATGATTACTAATAAGCATTTGATGTTTCAAGTTAATGTGACTTAGGATATGGTATTTAAAAACATACACCGATTTCGGACGGACTGACGCACGGACGTCATTGTGATCACTAATTCTCGCTTTCCGCAAGCAGGCTCGGCAAAAAAACTACGGATGGACGTCAATGCGCAGACTATATCGCACTGTCCGCAGGCGGTCGCGACACAAATTGTCCCCTTTTTAAAGGTGCATGCCCACTCAGTAGGCTAAAAATGCTCTTTATGGGAATTAAATAAGTGTATAATTGTCACTATTCCACTAGTTATAAACATTACGATTGCCCGCTATACAGATAGAATCATTTGGTAATATTTATTTTACTGATATTTTACTGATAGTGACGCGCGGTGGTATCGGTATTTTTATGTGCAAATGGGGCGTGATATTTTATAATTATTTATACTAATTAAATGCATCAACTGAAAACAAAATTGACAGATTATAAAGTATGATCATTGCACATCAAAAAACAAGAACTGCGTCTGTCGAACGCGGATGCCACCTGCAGCATATTTGAGAAACTGTGACAAAGTGCTTAACCGAATAGTGTAACGGACGGACAGACGGACGGACGGACAGACGGAGGGTCCAAACACTATATGCCACCAGTTTCTTCGAAACCCGGTGGCATAATAAATACAGAGAATAAATAGTAATGTCCGTTAACATTTTAAGGAAACACGGTTATCGTCCCTGATATCAATGTGGAAATTTTCTTCAGATATAAAATGTATAATAATGCCAAACAATACGTGGGTAATGGTAAATGATTGTTTATATGGCCAGAAAATGTCTCCGATGATGTCTCCGACATAAAGAACATTTTGTGCCTACTGAGTGGGCATGTACCTTTAACGCTAGCTACGCACTGCCCCGTGAGACCTATGCATGTGTTAAGTTTCATAAAAAATATTGCAAAGGGTGTTCGCGTTATGCTCCGGACAAATCAGTGCGCGAAAAAATAAAGGGAGATAACTAAACTAGAAAATGTGTTCATAGAACACGGATACCCCACATATCGCTTTGATAGTAAACAAGGCAAAATTCCAGTGTCCAAAAGGGAGAGATAATCCATGACACGGGGTTCGAATCAAAAATCGAAATAACCTTTCCGCATCTACTCATCATAAGGAAGCTACATATCAAATTTCAGTGCTGTAGCTATTACAAAAGTTTTACGAGTTACAAGGCAAACTTTTCAAATTCTAATTCAACAAGAAATGCGTCTGTCGAACGCGGATGCCACCTGCAGCATATTTGAGAAACTGTGACAAAGTGGTTAACCGAAAAGTGTGACGGACGGACGGACAGACGGACGGACGGATGGACGGACAGACGGACGGTCCAAACACTATATGCCACCCGTTTCTTCGAAACCCGTAACCCCTGAAAAGTACCAAATCACATCTGATTTGCACTTCAACTGTTAATTGCAACATATTTTTTGTATTTTTCAATTGAAAGAAATGTCAGTATTATACTTATTCATTTCTGTGTAATAAGTACAGAAAAATATGTCACAATTAACAGCTAAAGCGCGAATGAGATCCGATTCGGTACTCTGCATGAAAAACCTATGGAGCACCGTAACTCTGGGTACGGACGATAATTGAGTATTCTGTGGCCCAACGAAGGACCGCGACTGATAAATACTCCCAAAATTGTACCCAAACATATGGAATTCGGAGACAAAAATTAAACATGGAACTCGAGGACGAATGTCACAGTACGCAACTGACTATGGGGATGAAGTGTGTATGATCTGTGCCTTGTTAGCTTGCTAGGTAGAGCCATGGGCATGGTACGGTAAACGTGAGGTCCCTGGTTTGATTCCGGGCCGTTATTTATCTTTCTCACTCTATGACACAAGTAAACCGTTTTATTTTAAAGAAATGGCTATCACCGGAATAAATATTATATTCACAAAATTTGATTCCGCCAATATAAATCAACAGCCAGAACAGAACGTTTGCAGTAATAGAAATCTAATTCCAAAATAAATTTTAAATTTTCTTTTTATGATCAGGTTTCGAAAATTAAAATATGCTTTTCTTTTAAAATTATTATCAATATATTCACCATGTTATTATGGTTAATATGGAATTCACAGTCTCCTTGCTGCTTGAAATTGAAAGACATTATGAAAAGTTGTGTTGATCTCAGAAATTGTCATGTCGACTATAGGATCGCGTGGAAATAATGTTAACAGAATAGGAAAACGTAATTTGATACCGACGAAAAAGTAAACAAAACGCAAAATTGATGCTTAGTTTTGCAATATTATACCGTAGACCACACATTATGATTTGATTTTATATGAAAATAAATATATTGTGAGTATGGTGGTGTCTATTAATGTGTTCTTGATATTCGGAACGGCAGTGACGACATTTTGTTTTGTCCAAGAAATTGTCTCGTAATAACCCGCCGATTTATATTTGCGCACCAAAAAAACAGATCACCAATACCGCTGACTTTGATCACTTTGAATGAAATAGATGGGATAAAATTTTGGATTGGAACACGGATACGTTTGTCAACTATTTCGATTTTATTGCCGCATTGGTCAAGCAGAGCGGTCCGCTGGTTTGACCGCAGAGCGCAGCGTAAAGCGGTCATTCTTTCGCAGTTTAAAGAAAAAAAGGAGCGTAAACTGCAATTAAAAGCGGAGCGCAGCGCTAACTGCGCTATAAGTATTGCAATTCGGCAACCAACTCTTTGGACCGCAGTCACATGATTGCAGTCCGATTGCGGTCCAATTGCAATTAATGGGAACGCGAATTGCAATCCTGTGCTCCAGGAATTGCAATTCGCCTGGTAAGAGAACCGCAGGCCACTCTGTACTACAATGTAATTTATGGTACTTAAATTAATTACACTAGTAGTATATAGGGTATGAGTTAGTTACCGCGACTAAGGGGAAACGAATTAGAGGGCGTGTAAGCAACCACCACTACAGAAAAGGGGTAAATTTTTGTGGGTAAAAAATATAAAAATATTTCAACACCCCTATTTGGGTGGATTCATTGTTTCGAATTTATAATAAATTCGAAAAAATGATTAAACATTATTATCTCCTAATTTAAAAATTAATTATGAGAAATTATTATGAGAAATTATGAGAAATCGCTAGAAACCATTACGGATTATGTCACTTATAGAAATTCGCCATATTGAACAAATATAACATCTCTTTATAATTAATAATTAATTCCCAAGATTGGGAAAGTATATTTACTAGTATATAGAAAGACATTATGACAGTTGCCATAAATAATATGAGACGAATGCGGAGGAAACCGAATGTATCTCACAAACTGATTAGTGAGGTAGCGATTTCCCCAGCCCAAAGAGCAGTAGAAACGCCTCCTAAAATTCCCCATAATTCTCCCCCCCCCCCCCCCCACCCCCATGGGGATCCGCGAAACTTCGCGAATTACGGTCGTATGCCTCCAAATTGAGAATAACATTCCCCCCAAATATGCGGGCGAAAGGTCTGGGGAAGATTATCAATGAGGCGAAAAACGAGGAATTTATGAAAATATTTACTCGTGCGTACAAACGCGGGGCCCTTAACAATTTAAACTCCCGGCACGCGCTACAGAAGGCCCGCTCTCTCGCCGATGAGGCGGGTTTGAGCCTACGAGGTAGAAACATTGGTTCCCTCCAAAAACTAATTCCTAAAACCGACCATTGTTACCAGGAACTGTGAGAGACGGCGCAAGAGCGGGAAAACCCGGTCTACCAGGGTATTGACACCAGCAAAAATAAGAACGTAACCAGACTTAGAATCGGGGCTGGTAACAAGGTAGATAACGTCGCGAGCGACAACGCGATCGCGGCCGCTTACGGCAACCGCTTCTACATCCCGCTCGACTTTGAGTTGCTGGAGAGTCACATGCCCTACTATCAGAGTGATTTGGCTGACCGCCTCGAATACGAACTAACGTTCAACGACTATGGCCGAGTTCTCATAGCCACTGACATGGCATCGACGTATACGATCGACAATGTTTCGCTGGAGTACGACATGGTCACGATGCCCGAACTCGCGCGATTGATCAGAACCCAGTACGCCGGGCGCGTTGCCATACTTTACGACCGAGTTCTTCGCCACCGCAAGATGACGAAAGATAAAAGCGACACATTGTGGAATATTCATTTCGACGTACCCGCCCGCTCGATGAAGGGTATACTGATGCTGTTCGAGGTAGAGGTGACGATCGAGGGAGTCCCCAATCAACTCTACAGCCAGGGTCTTCGCGCTCACCAGCAGTGGGACGAAGCAGAAAGCAGTTTGCTGCCGGCTCTAAGCGCTCCCCGGAGGTTGCCGCAGTTGCCAAAGACCTGCAGCTCTCGGACGTCTCCCTCGCGCAGTTCCTGACTTCCAAGTACACGTTATGGCTAGACATGCGAGCCAGCGACGATGACCAAATGCACGGTAGTGGACGCAAAGTTGAGAACGCGAGCGAGGGTGTGACGATCCAGATAACAAAAGAGGCGGATGGAGCTGGCGCATTGAACGTGTATCTATATATAATTACAGACGCACAACTCAACATCGAAGATGGCCGATACGTCTCAGCTTAAAACTCTACCGAAGGATGCCCACTCTGCCATAATATGTGGGCAGACAGGATGCGGAAAAAAACGGTTTTCATCCTCGACTTGCTCGAGGGGTCCTACCGCGATGCCTTTCGACACATTGTGATCCTGTGTTCCTCTGTGCGGCACAACGAGACTTATCAGCGGCGCCCGTGGATATGGGCCGACCCCGAGGTATACGTCGTTGACCCCGGCGACAGGCTTCACGATTGGCTGCGTGGCTTCTACCAAAGATTCCAGGGAGAGCCCACCCTATACGTGATTGACGACTGCTCGGCCAAGGCGGCGATGACGAAAAAGAAGGACATGCTTTCCGAGCTCGCATTTTCGGGCCGCCATGCGGGGCAAAGCGTATGGATCTCCACTCAGAAGTACAACACCGTCCTCAAGGATCTGCGCGAACATACAAAATGGGTCGCCCTCTTTCAATGCAAGGACCGACACTCATTCGATGACTGTCTTCGAGATAACGACGTTATCCCAACGCGCGAGGTTCGACAGATGCTTTCCGAAAATAATCAAGCCAAGCTTCTGTTAAAGACTGATCAACCAACTGCTTACAAAGTAATAAGCAATTATTAAGCGCAGCTTAGATTGTGCTTAACGGTCGTTAGTAACTGCTGAGCAAGTGTTAACAAATGCTGAGCAATTGCTGAACTAAGCACGCCAAGCTTCTGCTAAAGATTGATCAACCCACAAATTATGAAGTTATCTCAATAAATTACTGAGCTAATTGAATACTGAATATTTACTAAAAAATCTACTAATATCTACTAAATATTACTGAATTATTACTAGTCACTCGTAAATAAAAAAAAAAACAGTTTGATGTTAAACTTATAAGACTAGTGAGAATAGTACACCCAACACTGTTGGAATAATGAACTGCGACGAACTTCTCGATCAGCTAATGGAAGAAGAAACAGTCGCTCCGACTGCCGGCACAACTGCCGACACGGTATCTTTCCTGAAAGATGGCCCGACTGCCGATACGGTATCTTTCCTGAAAGATGGCACGACTGCCGATACGGTATCTTTCCTGAAAGAAAATGAAAACACGACACGACGCGAGCGGCTAGCTGCGCTGGTTGCTGGGGGGGGTGGGGGGCTGAATCGGAGCAGTATTTCGGTAGGCGTCTCTCAGTTTGTCAGGTGGATAAAATGTCAGATGTCGAGGTTGATAAAATGTATACGCGATACGAATCTAAATTGGGGGCAGAGATGACGAAAACTCTTGGGTCAGCGGCTATTCGTTTGTACGCTACCGCTGTTAGTGCAATTCTCCCTATATCTGACACCGCGGGGTTGATTGGTGATTTAGGGACTGACCCTTTTGTAGGCCACACTCTTAGAACAGCCTGCTGCTCAATTTATCACAAGTTTGGAATGTACTTAGCTCCGCTGACAACCGCGCTGACCACGGCTAAGCACTGTCAATTTGGAAATATATTCCCACGAACTATAAGCTCAGAAAATGATGACACAAGACACACCTGTGCAAGCACCTGCGAGAGTGACGAAACAGAAATCCCCGATTGCACTTCCAACTCCGCTCCAGAGCACGTTGGGGGAACTATCCCATATTGCACGACACAAACACCCAAAAAGACAGGCAGGTGGGCGGGCAGCGGCTGCCACCCGAAAAGCTAAACAACATAAAATACTCGCCGAGCTTCGAGAGGCCAAACAGTCGTTATTTGTTCCAGCGACAGTTGGGCAGAAACAGCAAAACACCCGAAGACAGCTGCGGTTCAATCTCCGCAGGAACATTCGGAGCAATCGTGGATTTCTGTAGCTCCTACCTGGATCATCCCGTGGGTTGTTGGTGGTGGTCTGGCAGTTGTGGGCACCGTGTGTGTGCGGACATACCTTTCGAGACAACCCCCAACAGTGTTGGAGGCGGTTCCGAAGGAAGTTACGAAGCCGAGTGCGCCCCATTTAAACATTGATCGCGATCCCTTTTATATGCAATAATCACTATATGTAATGGCTGAATACGATGGTAAAATGATAGTGAATGCGGTTTATCACGCCGTGGTGATATCGGGTCTCAGTATCGGGTTTGCTCGACTATCAAAGATGGCCTTCGGAGGGCCCGCTCCCAAGTTGGACATGACTGTGAGAGACATAGGTCTCGTGACCTTAGATTTAGCGGCCGCAGTTGGGACTCGAGATTATAAAGTATATGCACATCGTATCGGTGATTGAAACAAATGCATTTTTGTAGAACTGAATGACAAGAATTTGGATAGGCCTATGGCTGGACATATCAATGACTTCAGCGCCTGATGGGGTCTAGAGGGTAGTCGGACACCCGCGGGCATTTATAAACAAAATAAAAATCGACTGTCCATTCCCCGACTCTCGGAATTAAATTCACATCTCAGAAAGCGGGAAGAACATTTTCCTGTGTAGCCAATATGACTGACAGACGGGCTAATGTACATGTACCCCGTACTAACAGGTACCAGGTATATGGGAAAATGCCACTCCCTCGACTGGCCACCACCGCCACTGCCGGGAAAATGTGGATATGTACATACATGGTTGTATAATTGTTATATGTCCCGACAAAAATACCGCAGTATATTCTCTCGTCGGGAATAATTAATTTGAAAATGAAATGTGCAATTTAGTTTTGTTGTTTCAGAAAAAGTACATTCAGCGCCTTTGTAAACAAAGAAACAGCCATGCTAAAAGCAAGGGCGGATTCACGTAGGGGAAAACCCGGCGCCCCCCGCCCCCCACCCCTAAAATTTGGCGAGTAAGGATATTTTTGCTCTAAAATGCG
This sequence comes from Conchocele bisecta, assembly GCA_029237695.1. Classification (NCBI taxonomy): domain Eukaryota; kingdom Metazoa; phylum Mollusca; class Bivalvia; order Lucinida; family Thyasiridae; genus Conchocele; species Conchocele bisecta. The sequence goes on along the minus strand of CM055273.1, from coordinate 19,780,901 downwards.
TCATAACGCAGCAAAATGGGGTGTAAATATCAAACTTATTCCGGAGGGCATACTGCCGGACCCACCTAGCAGTCTGCCCAGCTCCGCTTGGTCAACGAACAAACGGTGCCAGTTCGAAAGTATAGTAAACTATTTCAATTAAGAAGACACGCCCCCCCACCACCCCTAACCTGAAATCCTGAATCCGCCCCTGGAAAGCACCGTGGCGTACCTACATGTATCTTGCATAACTGCACACTATAACAGTCAGTGATTTACACACTAAATTTGTCCCGATCACAACATTGGTTTTGTTGAAATGACACTCCACACCCTGCGACTATTGTTCGAAGCGGTTCATTTGAATTTAGACGCGTTTAATGTGTGCCTGTGCGTTTGCTTTATATTATGTACACGCCTCCGACTAGAACGGCCCTTTGATAACAAACAAAGCACGCAGACGAACATTATTTAGTACAATGTAATACAATGTAAGAACATTAACAACAATCTGGGAAAGTCGGACTTCTTAAATGTGTAAATGTTGGAGACCTGTGCATCTGTGCAGTCTAATCAGTGTCTGCAATGATTGCAAATATACTAGTAAAATTACTATACATTCATATAACCATATTTACAAGTGGTTATTTTAAAGAATATTTATATTGTTATCAAACGGCAATCGTACGGCTGATTCAATGTGAGATTTTTGAAGTCGCTAAATATTACTTGAAACCGTACACGTAAGTGGTAGCAGATACATATATAAATCAGTAGGCTACGTCCTTGGTGGCTACACTTATGTATTACAATTATCATGATTATTATGTCGCAGTAAATGACAATTTACAGTATGTAAATGATTTTATGGGAAGACACACACACCAGCAGGGTGTAAGTATTCGGTACTATAGTTTATTAGTTTACACTTAGTTCACATTCGAACTCACTAATTGTGATTCTTTAACAGGGGTTATCTCCCCTATCCAAATTCTCCCTTTGGTGGTGCCAACATATTTACGATTTCATATCAGTTACAAAGATTAAAACGTTAATTAAATATGCATGTGACACTAAATACTAAAACATGTTTGGCCCAGTGTCACCATGATGCGATATGCCAGGAGCGGCGTATATTTTGGCACTATCATAATTATACCCCTCCCCGGAACGAGTTGTGTAGGGGGGGGGGTATACTGGAGTCCGGTTGTCCGTCCGTCCATCCGTGCATGCGTCCGTGCGTCCGTAAACTTAACATCAGAGAAATATTGTTTTCACTTCTATTTCCTTCATCTAAAATGCTTAATATTTCACACATGCATTCCTCTAAGGCTCTACTACCATGCTGTGCCAAATCCACGACCGTCTAACCCCCACTGATCACATCCCAAGGTCAAGGTCAAATACTTGGTCGCTTTACTAAACTTAACATCAAAGAAATAAGTTATAACTTCTATTTCCTTCATTGAAAATTCTTAATATTTCACTCGTCCATTCCTCTAAGGTTGTACTATCATGCTGTGACAAATCTACGACCGTCCAATCCCCCGCTGATCCCAAGGTCAAGGTCACATACTTAGTCTCTACAAAACTTAACATCAGAGAAATATGTTATAACTTCTATTTCTTTCATCAAAAATTCTTAATATTTCATGCATGCATTCCTCTAAGGCTCTACTATCATGCTGTGACAAATTCCCGCTGATCTCGAGGTCATGGTCACATAGTTAGTCTCTTTACAAAACTGAACATCAGAGAAATCGGTTATTACTTCTATTTCCTTGCTCGGATCTGCTTAACATTTCACACACGCATTGCTCCAATGGACCTCTACCATCCTGTGACAAATTCACGTTCATGCCACTCCCGCTAAGCCCAGAGTCAAGGTCACAAGCCCACACATTTGGAAAATTTTACACATTTTAGGGGTACCTGGGCCTACGCGGGGGGTATTCCGTAAGCCTCGCTTACTGACCGATCTAGTTATACATGAAAATTCCCAAATCGTATTTTTATGTTGATTTTTGAAACATTCGACAGGCGAAACAGTAAATTAAACGAATTAAGCCGCCAAGTTCTATTTGTTACATACTACTGATTATGTGATGGTGTTATCTAACAATTACCGGTTATATGGTTATTTAGTTTCAAATGTCAGGGCATAAGTCGTCCATATATTATAAAAAAAATAATCGACAAAATCACTACCTGTTTCCTTGAAGGAAACCGAAAAAATAGACAACTGTCTGAACCACTATGGTATGGAAACGACTATACAATTCTGCTACGCGCATCCAGCATTAAAATGTTTGTGAGCCACAAATAGTAAAGCGTACGGTTATAAATAGGACAACGTCAACTTATTGCAATGACGCAACTATTTCAAGTGTCAAAACCGACGTGACGTTGGTAAATTTAAACGTAACTTTGCGACGTCATTTTCAGGCTTTCATGACGTTGTCATTAAGGCTGGTTTTCACAGAGCGCGGCCCATATATATTGTCTAGCGTCGCCGTAAAAGTTCACAGTTTGCCCTCCCATTTACGTTTACTGGTGTTAGTTAACATTAAGTGTGAACAGAAAACGGAACATGATAACTTACTGAAACTTTCACTAATATGAGACGCGATACCTTGTACCTCGGTACACATATTATGACGTCATGACTTGACGTCACGTACTTGTGACGTCATTGGACGTGAATACATGTTTGACGTTATGGCCATGGTATCGTGACAAAATATTATAGCAAGGATACTTGCACGAGTTCCTCGCAGCATCAATGACTTAGAAATACTTCAGGCGCTGTACATTGTCGCCTAACTGTCGTTCTTTGACATTTTTACTCTTTTTCGTCGGTTGTCCTTATGAATTCAAAATGGTGAACTCATAATTTAACTGGCTACATATCAGCGAAGTCTTCGCTTACACTGCACTTTTATTCCTAAATAATCTTAAATATGAACAACCTAGTGTATGCCAACGATATTACCATCTATTATCTTGGTAAATTGAGACTTTTGAACAATTATATCCAGTACTTAGCGAATGATATGCCATTTAATGCCACTCATTTTATCATAAATGGAGGTAGACACGCAGCTATATAATGACATAAATATCCAGGGTTTGTATTGAACTTAAAATAAATGCATTAATTGGAAATGTGATGGTCATAAACTTGCTTTTGTAGTCGAAAGTGCTTGTGTAGTATCAAATCATCAGTTTATCACTTGACTGCATACTAATGTAGACCAGGCGGTGGTAATGAGATCCTCAAGAAAGACACACGGCGACAATTATAAGGTATCACGCTACCAAATCTGCCCGGTATCGTGTTTTATCACAAAGTTAATGTTATAAGCGGCCTACTGTCTACTTTAAAATATGTCGTCGCATACGAAATGTTAAATGATGTCGCTATTATTCCCCAAAATTATTTCAGACAGCAGCAAACAACAGGGAAACGCATCACTCTGCCTTATTTGAACTGCAACACGAGCCATAAACATTATTTTCATACTTTGTCTTGGCCTAATGGGAGACACTTGGCCAGCTACGAGATATCCAAATTTGGTTGACATGCGATCAAAGATGACAAATATATAGGACTTGTCCGGACCAACACCCCATGTATACGCCGTTGATAAAAATGTCGTAATTTCGACGTCATTGATCTAAAACGTCATATAAGTTTTTACCACGCGTCATAAAACTACATGTACTTCTAAAATGAAACATAATTGGGATACATTGATCATTTTGGCGGAATATGGCTTTTAAAAGATGTACAATTCAGAATACGCGAAAAAGTAAAAACTGAAAATGTTGTCAATAAGCGCGGGTTTCGCACGGCGCGGCTCATATACTTTTGGCGTTCGTGGTTGTGCAAAAAGTACACACAAGATAATGTTGACTTTGCCCAAGGTTACGTGTCGTTTGTCAATTATTCACTAATAGTATAAAATTATACATACACTACTTAAAATCAACCTACATGGCAGGCCTATTCGTTTACTACTCCATTACGCTTAAACGTTCTTATTGACGTTGAAGTCGCCCGTTAGTGTTAACGTCGTAATTGCGACGTCATTGAGCTAAAGCGTCGTTTGCGATTCTACCACGTGTTACAAAAATACAAGTAACATGAACAAGAATTGAGATACAGTGATAGTTTTTGTGGTATATGACTTTTAAAAGATGCGGTATTCAGAATATGCAAAAAAGTGAAAAATGATTGTTTTGTCATTAAGCCCGGTTTTCGCATGACGCGGCCCATATATAGAACGATATGTTAGGTGACGAGCTTTATTTTGCTCCGATCGATGTAGGCTACACGGCCCTTAAACACCGTTTAGCTGGCGCAAAGGGTCTGATCAGTCTGGCCCAAGACTCTCTAGTGACGTGGCGCGAGGACGAAAAAGCGGCCACACTTTTCGCAAAGCGAATGTTAAATTCCCCCGTGTTTCTCCAGAGCAATCGGAGATTGAACGGCAGCTGCAGCGAAACTTTCCCCAAAGGTTTAGTATTGACGACGCAGTTACCGGATGATCTGGCGTGGAGATGTTGGAGACTGTTCGACCTACTAGAATACCTTGCATACAATGGACACACGCAAGCTTGATACCAAACTATCGGTTCGCCTAGCGCGCAAGCTAGCGAACACCTACTACAGCCCCCGCGGCTACTGGAAGGGACTCGCGGCCATCAATAACCTCGCGGCGGCGACCAAGGTTTCCGAAAGCGCCGCCAAGGAATGGCTCAAGAAGCTGGCCCTCTGGCAGATCTATTTGCCCGCGACGTGCCGGTGCCAAACGAAGTCCACCAAGCTGACCTCCTGTTTCTCCCTCACGATCGCGTCGGTCGCAAGACGTAATAGTACGCACTGACAATCGTTGACGTAGCGAGTCGGTATAAGGGGACTGAGCCGCTGGCCACTAAAGAGTCTAAGGAGGTGGCCGAGGCTCTTTCCCGAATATATAAGAGGTGTCCTCTCAAATGGCCGAATATTCTCCAGGTCGATCCCGGCCGCGAGTTCATGGGCGCGGTCTCTCATCTGTTGGCTAAGCACGACGTTTCTGTTAGACGAGGCCGCGTCGACATCCACCGGGACCAGGGGATCATGGAGCGGTTCAATCGAACCCTGGCTGAGAGGCTGTTCGGG